>WAAE01005376.1:82519-344547 GCA_013400495.1 Nicator chloris | reverse complement strand
CGCCGCCCGGCCCGGCCCGCCGGGGCTGAGCAGCCGCGGGAGGCGCCGCGTTCGGAGTCGCTGCGCTCGGGCGCGCTGTGTTTGGGGCTCCCGGCGGGGCGGCGCGGACCCGCACAGGCACCGGCACCGGCTCGGCTCGGCTCGGCCGAGGCCCCGCGGATCTATGCGGCTGTGAGCGGCGGGAGCAGAGCGGGATGGAGCGGCTCCTGGCGCCCGGCCTCCTGGTGCTCCTGCTGCCCGCCCTGACGCGAGGTGAGGGCCGCCGCCACGGGCCCCGCACCGGCCGCCCCGCAGGAAGTTTGCCGGGAGCGGGGCCGGGCGCGGCGGGCACCGGAGCCCAGCGGGGCACGGCAGGCACCGGAGCCCGGCGCCGTCGGGGGGTCCGGGCCGGGAGGTTCCCGTGGGAACCGGGACTCGGCTCCTGCGGCGGGACCGGAGCGCGGCTCCCTCGGGGAGGTCCGGGCGCGGGGTCCTCGTGGGAAGCGGGGCTCGGTGCCGCGGATGCGCCGGGACGGGGCTCGGCTCTTGCGGGAGAACCGGGACCGGAACCGTGTTGGCAGAGCGGGGCTGAACCCCCTGGGGGTGGCCGGAGCTCCGGGGAGCCGGGGCCGGGACGGCGCGGGGGAGCGCGGCTGAGCCCGCGGCGGGGCCGGGGCTCGGTGCCCCGAAGGAGGCGCTCAGGGCCACCGGGAGCCGGAGCTCGGTGCCCGGGGCTGCCGCGGGGAGCGGCGCTCGCTGCCGTCGGGGGGAGCGGAGCTCGGTGCCGGGGGCCGCCGGGGGAGCCGGGGCTCGGCCCGGCGGAGGGACGCGCAGGGCGGCCGCGCTCCTGCTGCAGTTCTGCGAGAGCTTTTGACCGTTTTGCAAATTTTTCTCGGTTTCCTGTTTCTTGAAAGTCGGGGCCCCTCGGGGCCCCCCCTCCGAGGCGGATCCGGGTGCATCACCGCAAAGCGCTGCGCGACCATCGGGGGCAGCGGGTCGGGGCACAGGAAAAGAGCCCCTAAAGCGGCCGGGGGTGCGGGACGGAGTGGGGGGCAGCCCATCCCGGGGGGTCGGGACCCTGCAGTGCCCTTCTGCCCCGGGACCGAGCTAGTAGCCCCCTCCGGACAGCCCTGAGTGGATTTAGGGGAGCGAAGGCAGCGGTGCTGCTCCCATAACTGGGCTGGGAGCCGTCGGAGGCAGAGTTTGCAGAAAGTTGTGCTCGGCCGGAGCGGTTCCCAGCACCCCAGTCCGTCTGCCGTGGAACACGGAGCCCCCAGCGGGGTGTCCCCGGGCTCCGTGGGCTCGGCACCCATCCAGGGCAGGATCTGGGTGGCGGCGGTGCGAAGCTGCAGTCGCTCAATGTGAAACTGCCCCGGCTGCACACGCGTGTCGCAGAACCAGTTACCGTGAAGAGCGAGCGGGCAGAGAAGGGGAAGAGCGAGCTGGGGTGGAAATCGGAAGCGATTCTGGTACTTTCAGCGAGTTGCTGTGGTAACTCTGCAGAATTTGGCTTTAAGGGCCAGACAATGAAACCTTTACTCATAGCAAGTTATGACGGGCGACTCATTTCGTTACCGAGCTCGTGGTAACTAATGGGCCTCGGGCTGGATGTTTTTTCCCAAATGGCATTTGTCAATCAAGGGCCTGATCTGGGGTTTCTCTCTGTCAGTCCTCCTGCTGGAGGAGCAGGCACAGCCTACCCTCAAACCCACCCTGGGTTTATTTTTAGGTGAGCCTCTCAGCGCAGGGGCCGCACAGTCCCTGCCCTGTTCATCACCCTGCGGGTGAGGGCTGCCGGGTGCTGGACCCCACCTCACCAGGCTCTGCAGGCACAGAGGGTCTGGGGGTCTCAGCGAGCCTGTCCCCAGCCCGGGTGACACCAGGGGATGCAGCCCCCCTGCTGCCACCAGGGCCCCGAGCTGTGGCTAATGCTGTCCCTCTGTTTGCAGGTTTACGGTGCTCGCAGCTTGCCGAATCCTGCCTCAACGGGGGCAAGTGTGAAACTTTTCCCAACGGGACGGAGGTGTGCCAGTAAGTATGGAGCAGCCAGAGGATTTTCATCTCCCCCGACCAAAGTTATTGACATGCATGTTGACTTTGCTTTGAAGGCTCTGGATTTAATAGGGCAAGATGCGTTTTCTTTCCTTGAGTGGCAAGAATAACCTGCTTGTGTAGGAGTCACCGCGAGTTTGGCAGGATCGGGCTTTGTTCCTGGCTGGGTGGAAAAACATGGGCAAAGGGCCATGTTTTGCTGGTGTTAGCCTATGCAGACTGCCCTGCTGATGGAGCAGGAGGTAGGGCCAGCCCGCGGCGCTCCTTGGACCGTCGGGCGGGGACGGAGGCTGTCTGTCTGTCTGTTTTCCAGCTACTCCCTCCTGGCCCCGAAGCATTGCCTTTCAGTCCCTTGCACACCAGGGTGACCAGTATATCTCCAATAAACACTCGAGAGAGGTTCCATGGCATGGCTCTGGCTGCTGGAGCTGCCCCAGTGGTGTCCGTGGGCATCGCCAGGGGAGCAGGGCACCTCCTTCTTGCAGCCCTGCCAGTGCTGGTGCCAAGCTGTGGTCTAGCCTGGCATTCCTGGTGGGACCTGGCACCCAGGCTGGGGCTTTCTCCAAGCTGATTGTGGGGAAACGGATGTGTAAAGCGTTGGGACTCTTTGAAGGACCAACCGACCCACCGCAGCGATGGCCGATTCACTCCAGGCTCCCAGGGAACAATAACCAAGAGAAATGAATAAGACTCCAGCTCCCTTTTTAAAACTATTCCATAAAAGAAATGTGAATGGGCAAGGCTCTGTTTTCCGGCCAGATTTCCCCTCTGCCTGTTGAACATGGCCTGAGCTGCGAGCAGGCGGGGAGACGTTCCCACCCACCCCAAATTTCCAAATAGGAAGTCCTCGGCGGAGGAACCTGAAGGCATTTCCAATCCCAACCTGTTGAATGGCAGTTTCCCTTGACAATGCGTGTTGCTTTTTTGCAAATCCGCCTGGGTGCCGTTACTCTGCCCAGTAGCCGGGCACCTCCCGCCCCCTTCTCCAAGCTGAGCCCCCCAACCCTTTGGTGCAAATAAATCAGCAAATCAATCAGGCACATGAGCAATTTAATGGACAAAGGCTGGGTCCCTTTGTGAGGCACTAATGAATGCACGCCACTTTTTTTTGCACAGAAGCCCTTACCAACGCTTGACGCTCTAAATCTTGTTTTCTTTCATTCAAAGAGCGACAGCTGGGATTCGGTCGAAATTCGGCAGCTATTGTTAAGGGAGGCAGATTAATGCTGTGTGACTAATCATGTATGGCTTCCCAGAATGCCCAACCCTCCACCCCCTCCCCAACCTTACACCCCTCCTTTTCCTTGTGGTCATTCTTTCCTTTTTTCCTTAAGTCTCTGCAACTCCTGATTTACATTTCATGTGCAGATGGTGATGGAATCTAATTAGGTCTGATGTGTGCGAGCTCTATTTGGAGAAGCCTCCAAAGCAGGCTCGGGGTGGGTTGGTTTTTTTTTTTTTTAAGAGAAAAAGTTAACTTTAAAGAAGTTCTTGGTTGCTGGCTGGGAATAACCACTTCTGTCTTGGCTGCAGATGCTTCGTGAGTGTGTGTGAGCACAAGGTGTGTGCTCTGGGTGTGTTAAAGCTCTTGTCCCGTGCAGGGCGATGGGGGCAGATATTGGAGGTACAGCCAGACTGAAGGAGGTGCAACTTCCCAAGTTACCTGATAGCAGCTCACAAAATCCTGTTTTTTCACTTTGTTTGAATATCTCTTGACAAGGAGCTTTGCTTCCAAGCTTCTTAAACAAAGCAGAGCCAAGAGCACAAGATACCAGACGCAGAAAAGCTTGGCACTGCCCTTTGGCGCCTGCGTGAAATGCACCATTTTGGCTGCTGGCCACATCTCTGCTCGGCCTGGCACTTAACAAAGTTTGGCCATAAAGCCCCTTTGTGCTGCCCCCACAAATCCAATTAGAAAGTGGAGTGAAATAAATAGTGTACGAGGGGGACGCTGCTCCAGAGGACGAGTGTCCCAGTGCTTGTGGCGGGACAGAGCTCGTTGGGTTCCGTGGAGCCGACTCTGAGAACTCCAAGCCCAGGTTATCAGCCCTGGTACGGAAAGGGAACCGCCAGTGCGAGACCAGGAGCTTTCTCTGCCTTTTATTATTTTACAGGGATAGTTTGTAGAGCTCCAGGTGCCTTATCTTGCTTGTCCCTTTGCCAGGCAGTGCAGGGCCTGCAGGGCTTTGATTGAATGGAGGGGACCAAGCATTGGATTGGACAGCTTGAGACAGAAGCACCCTAATTAAGCTCCTTTGGAGCTGCTTTCCATCTTGGCAGGGTTATCCAGGTCTTTCTGCACAGGAGGAGCAACAGCAGTTTTGTGGGTCTTGCACAGACCCCAGCTGAAGGCTCTGGGTGTTTTTGTCCCAGAGCTGGAGCTTTAAAAGGTCCAGGCTGGAGTTGGTGGCTGCTGCGGAGCTTGGTGTGAGGTTCTGTGGGGCTGGGCAGCTGTGGCATTCCAGAAAAGGCACTTGCCTTGGACTGAGGCATTTTCCCAGACTAAATGAGAAGGTTTTTCCAAGAGGCCGTTTTTGACTTCTAGTGATAGCTCCTAATTAGACTGTTGGATAACCCTGGTTTTGACTGGCATCCCTGCAAATGAGTCGGGCTGATTTTAGCTCCCTGTGCCATGTGACATTTATTCCCAGGACCTCCCTTGCTCCACTAGTTAAAAGCAGATGGCATTGAAAGAGGGCTGAGCTTCCAGCCCTGCTCCACCAGCCTCTCACCATTAAAGCCAGAGGAGCTGTGCCTGGGTTCTCCTCTTGCTCAGAGAAGCAAAAGAGACGGTGGAGGGGAAGAATAAGTTAAATTAATCACTGGGCTTGTGCTGAAAAGGGGGAAAAGTCGGTTTGCTAAAGTACTTCCTCTGTTTATGGATCAGCGCAGCGTTGTCGTTCAGCCAGGGCAGTGGCTCCTGAGCTGGTGCCCGTTGCCACCACCAGCTTCCACGGGCAGCTGGCCAGAAACATGGGAAGAAACATTCTGAGGAGGACCGTAGCTGGAAGAGCTGATTATTTTAGCTCTGAACTCTTCCAGGAGACAACCAGGAAGGCAGAGGAGTGATGTGAGCCCCACTAGTTTCTGTGCCCTTCAAGTTATTCAGCTGCTCAGTCATTGTTATCTCATTGTAAAGGGCGGAAGTTTCCTTCTGGTTCGGTTTTTCTCATGTGCTTTAACACAACGTTATTTCCATGAAATAATAACAAAGAAAAAATGCAGTCTCGGTGCTGGAGAGGAAGAGGGTGGAGTGTTGAACAATCAACCAGAGGAAGCTCTTAAAGAAGGAGACGAGCAGTGATTCAGCCATGTTGAGAACTCTTGGTGGCTCTTTTGAGTCTGATCTCATTCTCGGAAAGAACAAGGTGGAAATGGGTAAGAGGGGAGATTATAAATACCAAAGTGTCACCTGTTGCGGATTCCAGTAGAAGAGAAACTGAAGCCCAGCTGCTGAGGTCATTGGGACAGCAGTGGGGGTTTTAGCTCTTGTCTAAAAGAATCTGTTTGTATCTCTGCTCTCTGCAAGGTGTCTCGATGGTTATCAGTTGTCTCAGGTGGTCACACTCACTCCTGCTCTTGTCCTTAGGTTTTTATTGCTTGGGCTGAGGTTTTTACTTGGTTTTTCTCGTGGCTTGGATACCTGTGATGTCCAGAGGGTTGTCCTGTTTGATGACCATGGGATATGTTTGAGAGGAGATATCTCTGTAGGTCCCTCAGCAGCACCCACAGCACAGAGATGAGCAGGAGAAATGGGGTGGTGCAGAGGGGATCAGGAACTCACTTGGTGTTCATCAGATTAGTGGGGCCATTCCCCACCAGGTACTCAAACCTGTGTGCTCACAGAATGGTTTGGGTTGGAAAGGACCTTTAAAAGTCATCTGCAAGGAGCAGGTGCATCTTCAATTTCCATGCTCTCGTGAAGCAGTGCACAGGGCTCTGCTCCCTGGGGCTGGAGGTCACTCACTCCATGGTATGGGGTATGTTTTATTCCACCAAAATCTGTTCCATCTCAACACCTGACTCGCTGTCTTCCTTCCTGCTGGCAGCCACACCACGTCCATTTGTTCCAGCTGATGCCTCACACCTGGCCTCACCTCCCAGGCTATTATGGTTTATTGTATGTAGCATGAGTGTGACACGTATAAGTCACTGCAAGACCAGGCTATTCACCAATTAAGGGCTCGGACAACATAATCAGGAGGCAGTTAGCAAGTTTTAAAATAACATTGTTTGGAAATTAACCTGCTTTTTCCAGGCCTGGAGGTGTGGTGACCCTCGTTTTGCTCCTGTTGGTTGATGTCCCAAGTGGTGGCGGCGTGTGTACATGAGTGGAATGTGAAGTTTATAGAGCATCAGCGTGTTTAACGAGGGAGTAGCCCCGGGGTGCACTTAGGGAGAGCTGGTGAGCTCTGGATCTGGATGGAGACTTCCCTGTGCTGCCAGGTGAAGGTTTTGCACCGTGTGTTGGGGCCGCAGAGTGGAAGAGCCTCTGGGATATAACTTAAGCCCCCCATGGAAAGCAGACCTGCTGTGGGGTTTTAGTTGAGTCATGTCTTCTTCCCAGTGGCCAAAAAGGTTTTCAGGGTCCCCTGCTCCACTCAGGGCTATCTGCAGCCATCCTTGAGGACCTGCCAAGCTCCTTCTGCTGCGTGGGATGGGGCAGCACCAAGGGGCCCTTGGGTTGCTCACTCAGCACACCCCAAGCTGGGCTGTTCCTGCAGCTCTGCTTTGTGTTCAGAGTTAGAAAGATCAGCAGTCTGGAGAAGTGATGGTTTGGGATGATTCCGTTTTCTTCCCAAATGGTGTTTTCATCTCATGACATGCCCGTGGCACATGGTGCTGGGCCCCATGCCTGAAGGATGGTGCTGCATCCGCCCATCCCAGCAGCCGTGCCCAAATCCCATCGGTCCCTCGTGCTGCCTTGCTGCATGGTGCCCTCGTGAGCCTGGATTTGCTGCAGCCAGAGTTCTGGAATAAGGACAGAAATGCTGCTCTGGTGTCAAGGGGGAATGCTGGATTTTTGATTCTTGGGTATCTGAACGTGGAGGCACCCAGGAGCAGAGAGGTGTGAGGGTCAGGCCCTGCTGGCTGGACTTTATAGCAGAGCTGCTGTGTGTGATGTTGGGAAGTCTTTGCAGCTCCCTGCTGGTCTCAGTGGCACCAGACCGTGGCAACTCCCCAGGACAGTTAGAGATGCCCACCTGGGAACTGCCCAGTGTTTAGCACCTGGGTCTTGCTGGTAGAGCAGCTCAGTGCTGCTTCCAGCTGAGCATCTGGCCAGCTGTGATGGTGCCTGTTCACACCTGGACACCCACATCTAGACTCTGCCTTCCTCTCGTGCACGTCTGGTGGGTCAGGTCCTGTCACCTGCTCGTGCTGGCAGGACCCACGGGCAGGGTCTGTGGTACAGGACGGTGTTGGGGTTTCCACGTATCTCAAGCAATTTGCTGGTGGTTAATAGGGTGATCATGGAACTGTGGGATAGTTTGGGTTGGAAAGGAGCTTAAAGATCTCGTTCCACCCCCTGCCATGGCCTGGGACACCTTCCACTAGCCCAGGGTGCGCCAAGCCCTGTTCAACCTGGCCTTGGACACTTTCAGAGATGGGGCAGCCACAGCTTCTCTGGGCACTCCAATGATGCTGGAGATTCCCATTGGTAAATGCAGTGCTTGGTGTGAGAAATGCAGGAATGAAACCTCTGTGAGGTGTTTGACAGGGGAGAGATGTTTGGCTGGGCTATGTGGGGAGCTCTGCCCCGAGAAATAATATTTTCAGTTGGAAGGATCCTACAATGATCATTGAGTCCAACTCGTGCCTACCACCTCACGTGCAGCAGAATTCATGCTGTGATTAAAGCCAGCCATACCTAAAATCAGTTCTGCTGGGAATCATGGAATCACAGAGCACCCTGAGCTGGAAAGGACCCACAAGGATCATTGACTCCAACTCTTGGCCCTGCACAGAACAAGCCCAAAATCCCAGCGTGTGCCATGGGAGCAGGATGCTGGTGAGAAGCGAGCTCGGGGTGTGCCTCCCTCGCACAGCAGTAATTAATGTCTGCTTTAAGCTCTCACCCATCACATCCTCCCCTTCCCCCCATGGCAGCCTGGAGTTAATATTGGAAAAGCCAGTTAAACAGTTAATGTTTAGGCCATGGTTATTAGGCCCTTGCACATTTCCAGCAAAGGGAGCCGAGTCGCATTTTAATGGGAAACTTTCATGCTCAGTCAAGTTGCAAAAATTTATTTGCGGCGAAGTCATTTTCTTTTAACAAGTTTTCACCCTAATTCCCTTCCCCAAAACCTGGATTTAATGGTATTTATATGGGAAATGGATTTATTAAGTTTTAATGATGCTATAACGTTGCCCTTATTTAATAGAAGGGGCACCCTGCAGGTTTGGCCCGGTGGTGGTGGGCTTGGAGGGCTGGGTGCCACAGGGGCACCCAGGGGTGGGGAACCTGTTGCTTTGGGCTTGATTTAAAGTCACCATGGCTGAGAGTGGCAGTGTCAGCTTTGCTTCTACCCTCTGGGCTGTGCATGATCTGTTGTCAGGACTGAGTTTGGCATCCTGCTGCCGATTCCTCCTCATCCTCTGCAGTGCCTGTCACACCTGTCCCCAAGAGGAGCATGGAAAGGACCCTTTGGCACTGTGGCTTTTGGCTTTGTCAGCTGCTCTGTCCCATGTCAGTGGGGTGATGGGGCTCCCTGCTGGCATCGCTGCCTTGATGGGATCGAGCATTTGTGAGTGTCCCGTGGTTTATTTGAAGGAATTTGTGCTGTCAATGAGCAGCCATGGAGGAGAGCATGTCCCCAGCACTCCTGCCTCACTGGAGCATCCCTGCTTGGGGGGGATCAGGAGGAGACCCTCCCAAAGGCACTCCCGGGTGGGTAACGCATGGGGTGGCTCCTCTGCAGCAGGTGGAGGAATGTGGCTGTCCGCTGGCATGTGCGGCTCCCGCGGCGCCCGGAGCTTTGGGGAGGGCTGGGAGAGTGACCCCGCGGGGGAGCAGCCCGGGAGGAGGGGGGACCTGTCGCCGGCCCCCAGCCCCTATTAAAATGTTAGACACAGACCTCCAAGTCAAAAGGCAGGGCGACAGACGGCCCTTTCACAGGGCCCGCTGCTCCCCACAAAAGGGGGGTTTCCAGGGGAGGGGGGCAGGAATGCGGGCTGCGGCCGGAGGGCAGAGCCGCCACCATTGTCCCCGCTCCCTCGGCGAGGGCGTCATGTTGACACAGGGATTTCTGCCGGCTAAAGGTGTCGGAGGCAGAGGCTTCCCTCCCTCTCTCGCCGTTTCCTTGGTTAAACTCGGCAGCAGCAGAAATCCCGGGACACAGATCCCGGGAGCTGATACCCGTCTGCTCCCGGGTGTTTTACGTCCTTAAGCACATGGTTTCCAAGCGGGCAAGAGTTTTGTTGCTAATAACTCTTTTTTTGGAGTTTTGCTTGCAAAGGGAGACCAGCAGCTCCATGGCTGTGAGGTTGAGGGGAGCTGGATCCATCCCTGTCTGGCCATTGCCACCTTTGCCCACTCCCCATCCCACTGAAACATCCCTGGCAGGAATTTCTCTGGCTTTTGGTTGGCTTTGTGCCACGGGGCACCCGTGTGCTCTGCAAAACCCCCCTCTCCTCCTTGTTTATAAATATCAGGGCTAAATTTAGCTTGTTTAAACTTTTGGTGGCTGTTCAGATCCTAATCACCGGGTTTAAGTTCAGGATTAGACGAGTGGGATGGTGGGGTCACGAGTGGGAGTTTTCCATATTTGGCTCTGGGGCAACGCGGTGTTTAGCCAAAACTTGGTTTGAGGGGGAAAGGGGAAAAAAGAAGGAGTCCATCATCACTTAGTGAGGTGGTGACACTGGGGCTGTGTGTGCCAGAGTTCTGAGAGCACAGCAGAGTGAATTCAGCCTGCATGGGCAGCAAGTGCTGGGTCGTAGCAGGGCAAAACCAGCAATTACCCCAAAAGGGGTGAGGAGGGAAGAGTGACCTCAGGCACCAGCAATGCTGGGCTGGCGGGCACCCTGTGGAG
Organism: Nicator chloris; assembly: GCA_013400495.1. NCBI lineage: Eukaryota > Metazoa > Chordata > Aves > Passeriformes > Pycnonotidae > Nicator > Nicator chloris. The sequence goes on along the minus strand of WAAE01005376.1, from coordinate 334,483 downwards.
GTAGAAATTCCTTATCTCCCCCAAATTCTGACCTTTTTCTTCTGCTGGCTTAAAAGAATAAAACACTTTTAGAGGGCAAAAGCAGGGAGTAGTTGCAGCGAGTGTTGTCATATGCCACAGGGGCCGGGTGCCATTCCAGTGTCTGATGGGCCCTGTGGGTGCTTTTTGGGGGAACCTGCCCCGGGAAAGTCACACGTGTGGGTGATGGGACCATGTGCCAGCCTCAGCCCTGGCTGTGTTCCCTGGGGATCCTCTGCTGCAAGCACATCCTTCGTGGTCACCCCATAAGTGGGCTCCTGCGAGAGAAGGAGCAGGGGCCAGGGTGAGCAGAGTGAGCTCCCACAAACAATGGGGCTGTGCAGCTTTACACCGGCAGAGGATATAAAAAAACATCGACTGGGGAAAACAAATATTTCATAGCAGCCATTGTTGAGGGTGGGAATGAGGCGAGTTTTGTCTTGGGCTCTTCCTTCGACATCTTTCATGTTTGTTGTGAATGAAGCTCCATTGAAAGGCAGCTCCTTCCCAGGTAGCCAGTTACCACCCTGAATAGCCTGGCCACTCTGCTTAGTAATGGGATTATATTGTTTTTCATTACAATGGGAACTTTGATTCCCAAACTGTCCTGACTAATGTCTGCTTAAGAAACAAAGCCATTTTTTTCAGTTGTAGGAGGAACAGGGCTCTAGCATGTTTTTTCCCCACTCCTGTCCATGAGCGTATGCAGCTTTGGGAATTCCTTTAGTTTCTCTCCAGATGAAAGTCTGGATCTTAAAATCTCAATTAGATGACTTGGGCTAGGTGAAAAATGAAATGGAACAAGGAGAAAAAAAAAAACACATCAAAGACTTGGGATTGCAGTTTGCTTTTTTAATTAAACAAGAATGGAGATCTGCTCTTGCTTTATTAACCTGATGTCACTTGGAGTAACCTGCTGCTTTGCCAACCACCTCCCTGTGTGAAACTCTGCTTTTTTCCCAGGCTGGTGTCCCAGAGTGTTTAATAAAGCAGGACCTGGATGAGACTTCTTAAAAAACCACCACTTATGTTTTGCTCTGGGTTTTGGTACTGGGAGCTCCATCGTGGCTGCTGGAGGTTTCTGTGGGGCTGTGCCAGCGTCGGGGCAGCTTTAGGGTGCATCACCCAGTCGGGGTCCCCCACATGGGTGAGGGCAGCTGGGCAGCTCTGCCTTCATGCCTTGGCTCTCCTGGGAGCTGTGGTGAAGCCTTTGGTTTCTGAACAGCCACACGTGCCAGGAACCAAACAGGAGCCAAGGAACCACCGAGCAAAGCTGCAGGTGAGGTGTGGTGAGCTTGGCCGTGCCCGCTGCCAGAGGGGGCTCAAGCAGCCCCCCAGCCCCTGGCTGCCAGGGAACAGGGAGCATCCACAGCCCCATGTGCTCCAGGAAGGTCAGGGCAGCATCCCAAAGTACTCCTTGTCTCCCTGCACCCATTTCTTTCTGTGTGCTCCTGGTGATGCTAGGCGAGGAGGTGGGGGCAGAGAGCAGGGTCCTGAGCTTTGATTCCCCAGCAGGATCGTTTTCCAGATCTCCCTGGCTTCCCCTGGCTCCAGAGTGTGCTCCTGTGTCAGCAGGATGTTTTCAAGGCAGGAAGCCATCCTGCAGACCACTGTATGCACCTGTTGCTCCATGCATCACGGGAGGGATCCTTGGGGAGGCAGTGGAATGAGAATGAATGGAATAAGATGGAGTAAGAAGCACGTTTCATCTCTCAGGGACATGGAGACGTATCCCCAAGCACTGGCCTTTTTCTCTGGTCACATTGGAGCCAGAGGAGATCAGGGTTCCCTGGGCTGGCAGCGAGCAAACGTGTCTTACGGGGAAGGGCGTGACTTCGGGAGAAGGCTGGGGTGTTGCTCCCAGGCTGTGCCAGGCAGGGAGCCACTGGCACAACTGGAAAGGTGACTCTTGTGGTGGCTGCCTGATGGAAAGCAGGCTCCCCACTGCCTGGGCTCTGCAGCTGCTGGGGTGCAGGGGAAGGTGTGGGGCAGGAGGTTGTGGTTCCCGTGAGGATGACGGTTACCCCGAGAGGTGTGGGGGACAGCAGGGTAGGGCCGTGTCACTGCTCTGCACCTGGGAGCAGCCTGCAGTGGCTCTGGGCTGTTGTGCAGCTAAGGGAGGCTCTCCTGCGGGTTGTGTCTCCTTCCCTCAGCTGTTGCCAGCAAACATGTGAAATCTGAGTGTCCTGCTCACGTTTGGCCACTTGCTTCGCTCCATGGGGTCCTGATCACGCTGGCACAGCCACCCACAGGTCACACAGCACATTTGCTGCTGCACAGGGCTCTGGGGGTGGGAAGGTCCCTCGGGGGGACTCTCTGCACCACTCAAGGTCACAGCTGTGGTCTTGAACCTTCTCTGTGCTGAGGTGGCTCTGCCTGAGACTCTGGGGCTCATCTGAGGTGGCTGTTCCGAGCCACAGGTACCACAGAGCAGAGGGTGGCATCCCCCAGCCCAGCCTGTCGGGGTGAGGAGCCTCTCCCCATGGTGGGAGACCCTACACCCAGCACCAGGGGGTGTCCTGGTCCCATTAGTCTCAAGTGCCCCCAAAATGGTGCTGGAGCAAAGACCTGAGCCTGCTGCTCTTCTCAGCTTTCCCACGCTGCTGATACCTTGGGGAAAACAACCATGGCCGTTTATGCTTCCAGCAGTTGAGGGTGAGGAAGAGGCTAGGTGATAGCAGAGCAGATAAGAGGCAGCCTGGATGTGGGGCCAGGGGCCAGGATGGGGCTCTCTGCCAGCCCCCTGTCCCCTTCTGCAGTATGGGGCTGCCCCCTGAACCTCCCCCTCCACAGGATGGGCATGGGGGACAGCCCATGTGTGTGCTCCAGCTTACACCTGGTTTCCACTTCGCTTGCTGGGTTTTTTTGTACAATTTAAGCCCAGAGTGGGTTTTACCTCCAGCCCTGCCACGGCCTGGGCGTCCCTTGGGAGGACACGCCAGGCAGGAGAGCAGTGGGTGCTGTGAGCTGAGGGGTGATGCAGGCTGAGCCCCCACATCCAGGACATCCCCCCCGTACAGCCAGCACCTCTGAGACACGCCCTGCCCCCAGGCTGTGCTTGTGCAGGGCTGAACATCCCGAATTTGAACAAAGCCCCCGTGCCATGCCCCGCTCTCCGTGCGGGAGCCGTGCCGGGGCGGGCTGGGCTGCGGGAGCGCCTGGGTGTCATCTGTGCTGGCCGTGGCAGATGGCAGCTTAGTGCAGAAAGGAAAACATTAGTCTTGGGTCAGAGGTCGCAGAAACATCTGCCTCGGGATGCTTTCAGTGCCCACATTGCTGCGGAGGGACAAAACCTGTTGCTGGTGGGATGGAGGAAAAGCTTTGCGTGCTGAGAGCAGGGACAGAGTGGACAAAGGGCTGGCAGCACCAGAGCCACACACGGGGAGCACCCAGAGCAGAAACCACAGGCTTGGGGGGCTAGGATGGGCACCCCAACCCTGCCAGCACTGCTGGTGGGGCCAGCAGTGGAAGCTGTGGCAGCCCAGCGAGCAGAGGGGTAGAGCAGAGCTGAGGCAGCAGCGCTTGTTGGCTCTGATATTCCTGCAGCTCATTCATACTTTTGATGATCTGATCTGCTGCGCTCTCCTGGAGCCTCGCTGGAATAGCTGCAACATTGGGCCACTGCTTGTAACTCCTGAAGGATGTGCAGCAGACACAACAAATGCACGTGCCTGTGCTGAGCAGATCCAGATTTGGCCCAGGCTTGGTGCTGGGAGCAGAGTGGGAATTTGGGGCTGCTGTTGCTGTTCCCAGGCTGTCCCCAGGGACTGCTGTCTGACCTTGGACAAGGCCTTCTCCATCACCCTTCACACTGGCCATGAATCATGCAGATTTATGGGCCGGCAGCTCAGTGCATTATTAATCGTGTCCCCCCTCACCACAGTTTGCACTCGGATGCTCATTCCATGGGGGAAGACACATCCCAGCCTGGTGCTGTGGGAATCCAGCTCCCAGCCTCTGCCTGACCCCCAGAAACAAAAAAAGCCACCAGGATGGCCGTCAGCCCCAGACACCTGGGGGTGTAAATCAGTTTGTTCACCCCTGCAAGGAGCACCCTCATCCACAGGGATGGGGACTGGCTGCTGTCCCCTGTCCTGCCTGGTCCCTTGGTGGAACACACCCCAGAAGTGTAGAGTTGTGAGATTGCTGGAATGATGCTGGGAGAGGGAACGTTGTGTGTTGGAGCAGGGCTTGGCCATCACCGGGATGGGGATGGGGAGATTGGGGTTGGGATAGGGATTGGGATGGGGATGGGATTGGGGTTAGGGTTGGGACAGGCATTGGGATGGGGATGGGATTGGGGTTAGGGTTGGGACAGGCATTGGGATGGGGATGGGATTGGGGTTGGAGTTGGGACAGGCATTGGGATGGGGATGGGATTGGGATTGGGGTTGGGACAGGCATTGGGATGGGGATTGGGGTTGGGGTAGGCATTGGGATGGGGATGCCATCACCCTCCATCAGTGGCTAAAATGGAGCATTTGATGCTTCCTCAGTGCGTTAATGAGTCAACGGAAACAGTGAGGGAGACACATGGGTATTTTTAGCCATTCCTGCCTGGTTTGGGAACGGGGTGCTCGTCATGCCTGGAGCTGGGACTGTGACCACACTGGCCCAACTGAGGCTTTCACAGAGGCTCCTCAGGACCCCGGGCAGCTTGGCCACATTTCACCGCCTCAAAGCCGCTTTCTAATGGCCCTCCTGAGCTGTTTTGATCCTGCAGCACCGCCCTGTCCTCTGCCAACACGTATATCTGTAATTAAACTGGGCTTTAATGTCTCCTATGCTAATTTCCATGAGCTGCTTGGGGTTCGGTTTGCGTAGCCCTGGCTTGGGAAATGCCAAAGGAAAAACCACAGGGTGATCTTCACCTGGCTGAGCCCGTGGGGATGTCGCATCCTCCGTGTCTGCTCACCTGGAATCCCTGGCACCAGCTCATGTTTTTTACAGAAAATAAAGCTGAGCTCCCTGGGCTGAGCTTTAGGAGGAGTTTTTAGTCCCTGGAGAAATAGGTGGCTGCATGGTGAGGCTGTAGCATAGCTGGGAGTTGAACTTAGCTCTGCTGAATCCAGACTTTCCAGACCTAGAAAAGTTGAAAAATAACTACAGAATCAGATTGCCCTGATTCTTCACCTGGTTTTTTGATCTCTTGCTTTGCATGTGAGACTTGTCTCCAGGCTTTCCTCTGCAGCCAGGACTCTCTGAATCTGCTGAGGTCGTGGGGCTTTGAAATGCAACTCCAGTCTCTGTGAGTGAGCTCTGGGACCCGTGAGGGGAGGGAACAGTGAAATTCATCCTGTGGCTTCACCCATAGCTGGGAACGTGCTCTTCCCTGCTTGTCTCAGACCTGCTGTTGCAGAGAGGGTAGGAACAGCCTCGTTCTGTGCTGAAGCATCTACAGAAGAGGCAGGAACGGTGTGGAAGCAGCCAGGTGTGAGGGAGGAGGACGTCCTGGGCACAAAGAAACCATGACTTAGAAACCATGGAAAGATTTGGGAGGTTCCCCGTGCTGGGAGCTGGTGTGTGCAGTGGGTGTGAGGTTGGGAGCTGCTGGGCATGTACAGAGGGTCTGTGCTGCACAGCCCCATGTGGCACAATAGAAACTCCTCCTTGGGTTAGAGCAGTGACTGCTGCATTGGACAGGTGCCTGTGCTGTGTTGCTTTTTTCCTGAAGATTTGCTGGGAATGCCCCTTTCTGGGAGGAGAAATATGTACCCTGGACTTGATGGCTCAAGTGTGCCCATCTCAGCCCTTCCAAGGTGAACTCTTCCCTGTCGTCTGCTGCCCTCTCTTCACTTCTGGAGCTGATTGTGGCCATAAATCAGCTCTTAGCACAAACAAATAGAAATTAATTTTAAAATAATCTACCAAGTCGATGAAACTTGAGGGGTTTCCTGAAGCACAAGGCTGGAAAGCACCTGAGCAGCCCAGCCAGGCATGAGGCAGCCCCCAACCTGGGCACTGCCAGTGACCCCAACCCGCCCTGTGCCTCCAGGCAGGGGCTTCCCTGTCCCTCAGGGTTCTTCTCCAATCACTAATTAACCTCCTGGCTAATAGCCATGCTCAGATTCAGGCTGGGATTTACTTTGCTTTCCCATCCGTGTGTTCAAACCCCCACTTGCCTGCGCCGGAATCGGAATCTGTCCGAAAACTAATGGGGTGGGAGGGCACTGGGCTGTGCGCCCCTCTCCCCGATCTCACGGTGCAGGAACCCCAATTCCAGAGAGCCCTACTGGCCTCCTGCCTTGACCTGGGATGCCGAGCATCCCCTCCTGGTCCCCCGGCATTGTGTCCCTCTCCCATGGTGGCACCGCCGCGCTCAGCGCTTCCCGCGCTGCCACCGGAGCTCTTTTTCCAGCATCAATTTTTTTTTTCCCTCTCCTTATTCCTCTTTTTTTTTTTTCCTTTTTTTTCCGCCTTTCCCTCCCGTCGGAGACTCCCGTGACGCTCCGCTGTCCGCCAGAGCGCGGCGGGGATTGTTTTAAGAAAAAAAGCGTGCGCGGTGCGGCGAGGCGCGCACGGCGCTTTTGCCAGATGACTGCACAGCCGAGCGGCGTGCCTGTGCCTGCTCCCGTCCCCGCGCCTCTGCCTGTGCCCGGCCCCGCACAAAGAGCCCTTCTCAGGCGGCCCCGACCTCCGCATTCCCCCGCGCAGCCACCCAGAAGCGCCGTCGCCCCGCGGCCGCGGCGCCCGGGGCTCGGAGCCGCCGGCGGGCCGGGCACCGTCCGCGGGCGCCGGCAGCTGCTCTGCCTCATTAGGATGCACACCTGCTCCCCGCCGCCCTTTGTGTGCCGAGCAGATGCCCTGATTTATTATTATACACATTTTCTTTTTCATTTGGCCTGGATAATGCCGTCTCATTAACTCAAAATGTCTCCGAATCCTGACAAATTCTCACACAATCCCCGACAATGAAATCAGAATTGGGTTAAAAAAAAAAAAAAAAAAGATGAAGGAAAAAAAGAAAAGTAGGGGAAGAGGAGGAGAGGGGGAGCGGGGCTGAAACGTGGTCCTGCTGCCGGCAAAGCGCCGTGGCTCCGGGCTGGGGCGGAGGGTGGGGTTTGCTGGTTGTGCTTCACCGGAGGAGCCCCGCGGGCTTGTTTGGGGGGTTGCAGGTGACTGCAGCATTCTCTGGGGCACCCCCTGCTCACCCTCTTGTCACAGGAGCCTTGGAGGCCGTGCAGGAGGCTCAGGAATGCAATGTTCCACCAGATCTGATGGCAACAGGTGTGAGCTTGTAGTGCCCTGAGCCTGACCTGCCACAGCACCGTGGGGACCACAGTCCCCTGGTGCCCAGGGGCTGTCACCTTCCCCACCCATCACCTCCAGCTGGGGTTGCCTTACCCCAGGCTCCCGGACATGGAGGCTCCCAGATTTATTTCTGCTCTCAAGGCCTGGGTAGAAGCCCGTGAGCTGAGTGTGGTGCACCCTGTGGTGGCATTGCCATCGTGGTGTGGCACAGCAGCGTGCCAGCACCGTCTCACTCCTCCCATGCCCTACTCACCGTGGCTGCTCAGCACAGCACAGCCAGGACAGAACATCCCTCTTTGGAAGAGCTGTAATGTGAGCAGAGCTGGTTGGGGACAAAACCTGTGGTGGCATCAAGTGTTGCAGATGGGATCAAGAGATGCCACGTGGGAGGGTTTGTGCCTCATCCCCGGGATTTTTTTTGTGTTAGGTGCACAGGTTCACTCCATCCTCATCTTCCCCCTTCTGTGGGGTCCTGCTAGCCACACATCCTGCCCAGGCCCACCAGGGTGGCTGGTGGGATTTGCCCTCAGGGCATAGCCCTGGTGCCAGCTCCAGCCCAGGTGGCCAATGGTGACAGATGGTGAAGCTGGTGGTGGCATCGGGGGTTCTTTTCTCAGGGCCCCCATCCAGAGGGATGCAGCAGCCAGGGCCACTCGCCCTCCTTGTGCAGGGTTTGGCTTTGGGGAAGTTCTCAGCTGACTGCAAGGAGTAGGAACTTGTCCCACCTGTTGCCAGCCAATGCTCAGCCCCTGCTTAATTGTGTTTGAGTGATTTAGGGTGGAGAGAGGATAAAAATAGCCCTGCTGAAGCAGAGACTCCAGCGTGGGCAGGGACAGGCAGGGAGCAGGGCTGTCCCCATGCTGCCTGGCCCCATGGATTTGGTGTGGGTATGGGGATGCTCCTCTTGCCCCCACCATGTGTCCCTTGCGCCTCCATTTCCTCTTCAGCGGGGAGGGGAGGGAGAAGAATCTCCCTGCGATGAGGTGCAGGATGTCAGCGCCGCTGCGGTTGTGCAAGTCAGCACAGGCCCCTCCATGGGGGACGCCTTTGTTCCCAGCGCCTCTTTCATCTTCCTCTTCCCAGCCCGGAGCAGCCAGGGCAGAGCCTCGCCACTGCCAAACCCGACGTGCGGGGCTGCGGCGCGGGGCTGGGCCGGTCCCTGGGGTACCCGGTGCCCTGGGGCCACTCGGGGCCATCCCGCTGACGGCGTGTCTCGCCCCTGCCAGGTGTAGCGGTGCCTACGTGGGCGAGCGGTGCCAGCTGCCCAACCCCTGCCTGAGCTCCCCCTGCAAGAACGCGGGCACCTGCACGGCGGTGGTGCGCGGCAGCACCGTGGATTACACCTGCGCCTGCCGCCTGGGCTTCACCGACGAGCTGTGCCTGACGCCCCGCGACAACGTCTGCCTCAGCAACCCCTGCCGCAACGGCGGCACCTGCGACCTGCTGACGCTCAGCGAGTACAAGTGCCGCTGCCCGCCCGGATGGTCAGGTGAGGGGTGGCACCTGGGGACACGGCCCGCGTGGGGAGGGGTGGCCTGCCACAGGGGTTAGCCCCGTTGGGTGGAGAGCAGCCTCTGGTTCTGGCTTCGGAGAGGTGGGGAAGGTGGTCTGCAAACCTGACTGGGGGTGGGCGGATCGCGGCTGAGGGGGCTGAGAGCCGCCTGCACACTGGGGGCTTGAGGTGGGGGGATCAGTTACAACCAGTCCCAGACCCAGGTCTGCAGCCCGGTGTAGATCATTGCCACCGAGAGCTGAGCTGCTGTTTGCATCCTCACCCTCCCTCCCTGCCTTCCCCAGGCAAAACCTGCCAGCAGGCCGACCCCTGTGCCTCCAACCCCTGCGCCAACGGGGGCCAGTGCGTGCCCTTCGAAGCCCACTACGTCTGCCGCTGCACCGCCGGCTTCCACGGCGCCAACTGCAAGCAGGACGTCAACGAGTGCAACATCTCCCCGCCCGTCTGCAAGAACGGGGGCAGCTGCACCAATGAGGTGGGCACCTACCAGTGCTCCTGCAAGCCGGCCTACACCGGGCAGAACTGCGAGCACCTCTACGTGCCCTGCAACCCCTCGCCCTGCCAGAACGGGGGCACCTGCCGCCAGATCGGGGACACCACCTACGACTGCACCTGCCTGCCAGGTAGGGAGGGAAAGGCACGGGGCAGCAGCTTGTTCGACCCTAAATGAGCAGTGCCTGAATTTCCCATAATTTGCGACTCTGGGAGGAGCAAAACCCTCTGGCTGTGGGCTCGCTGTGCCGTGTGCTTTAGGGAAGGGGTTGGGCAGCGATGCCCGAGGAGGAGAGTTCATCTGGGGGCTTTATATACTTTGTGCTTCACCAAAATAGCTCTTCCAAAACAACTGTTTGAGCAGAGGCCCCTGTGCGGATGCTCATATTCCAGAATAAGAGTGCCTTTTTCCGCTTTAGCTTAATCCACTTCCAGAATGGAATAATTAGCCCGGAATAGCTATTTTGGAAAGTTTCCGAGTGCTAATGGAGCTGGGGAAGGAAGACCCTCTCTGTGCTCACTGCTGCTCCCTCCGGCAAGCTCTGGAGCAGCCCAGCAGGATTGCAGCCTCTGGCATGGAGAGCTCCTGTGGAGGGGCCTGGTGGGGGCTGTCCTGGGAGCTCGGCACCCTGCAAGGGATCTTGGAACCCTGGAAAGGAGCTTGGGACCCTACAAACCCCAGAGAACAACAGCAGCTGTGAAAGGGCCCTCTGACCCCAGTAAGCCCTTTCACTTCTGCCCTCAGGCAGCAGATCTGAAGTGAAGTAGGGGCAGGGAGTGGAAGGGACTGAGCAGCTCCACGCTCCCCTCGTTCCTGGGTCAGGTGGAGAAATGAAACTGGAGCTTCAGCCCAGAACCACTCTCAGACCAGGTTGCGTTTCCTGGGATGAGTGCTGCTCCTCACCCAAGCCAGCCACACTGGCCAGCTGTGGCAGTTGTGGAGGGGATGCACTCACCCTGTCCCTGGGGAGGAAGCTGTGGGCAGCACTGCGCTGCCTGAGGAGCCTCTTGTGGGCTTGGTTTGATCCTCTGGCCACCCATAGCCCAGCAGTGGCCAGAGCAGCATGAGGGTTGGGTGGCTTCTCTGCTCTGCACCCTGGGCAGGGCTGGGCTTTGCCATGGGGAGCTCCAGCCTCCCTCCCTGTCAATCCTGCCCCGTCTCTGCTGGGGACATGGCATCAGGGTGGGGATGGGGTCTCCCAGATGGCACAGACACCCACACCCTGCTGGCAGCCCAGCCCAGCTCAGGGGAAGAGAAGTGACCCCTGTGAGCTGTGTGGGGGATCTTGTCTTGATGTCTGACACAGGTTCAGAGGTTCCATCCCCTTCCCAAAGCTTTTGGCTGCAGTACCTCAGGAATTTCATTAACCATCCAGAACAGACAGCGCCCTGCAGGATCTCCTGCCTCACCTCCACTGCAGCTCACCCAGGCTGGAGCAAAGCTCCTGTCCTTAGGGACAGGGAGGTGTGGGGCCGGCCGGGCGAGCAGTTCCAGGAAGGAAGCCTTTCCTTCCAGGATGAGCTCCCGGGGGCGATGCTCCGTTGGAGCAGCTCCGAGCCCTGTCCCGCAGGGATGGGTAGGTGGAGGTGGCAGGAGGAGCTGTGCTGGCCCTGCCCTGCCATTCTGCTGACGAGGCACTTTCACTGAGCAGTCGGGCACGGCGGGGTGGGGCACGGCCCTGGGGGAGAGCCCTGCTCCCGGCAGGATCGGCGCTGTCACGCCCAGCTGCGGCTCCGTGGGCTGCTGCCAGGAGATTTGCATCCTACAGGAGCTGGTTCACCTCCCGTGGGGTGGCACAGCTCCTGCTCCGGGGAACAGGGGGTCCCTCAGCACCTCCTCCATCCCACATGATGCAGGAGCTGCACCAGCAGCAGAGGCAGAGGGGCAGGGGGCTGTTCCTCATGATAAGGAGGTGATTGATATGCTGGTATGTGGCACAACAAACCTGGAACAATGTCCCCTTTTCATTTCCAGAGGGGCCTGGCTGTACCGGGTTTCTTCAAGTTAAACTAATCTTGGCTGTTTTATCGTGCCATCACTGCAGAATGTAACCCTGAGTTTATAGTAATTGCCATACTAATTACTCATTTGGAAGGTTCAAAATTAGTTAATCCTGGTATCTGGGACGTTGCAAGTTATTGCTGCTCAGGCTCAGCACCACTGCTTCAAAATGAGGTGCAGATCTGTGTTATCTGCTCTGGAGTCCTACCAGCAATCAGAAAAAGCTGTGGCTGCTCCCCATGTGATGGGGCTGGGGAGAGGAAAACGTGGAGAGAGTGAGGGGAAAGCTCCCAGCTGGGCCAAGGTCTGGGGTCCCACACAGGATGAGTCTGAACACCTGGTCCTTACCTGTGGAGGTTGACATTTTTTGCTGCCTGAGTGGGGAGAAGCCTGGTCTGGACCTGCAGAATGCCCTGGGGAGTTTGAGGCAGCTGCAGATGGAGCCTGGCACTGTGGGCTGGCATTGCCATCCCAAACCCCAAGCAGCTGGGTCGAGAGCTTTGAGGGTCATACAGTAAACGGAGCTTTTAACACCAATGTCAGTCAGAGGTGGCTTGGCAGATGTCCTGAGAAGGGCCTGGCTGCTGTGCTCCTGCTGGAGAGGCTGGGGGCAGCAGGGTTTCCACACTATCAGCTGGAGGTGATAACAAACCCAAGCAGGAGGTGGGCTGGGATGAGCCCAGCACCATGTGGGACGGTGACTCACCCTGGCAGGGACTTGGATCCCCCTCAGGGGCAAGCACTGCTGCTGAGGCTCTTTACAAGTGAAATTAAAGGCTGGTGATTCAGCATTGGGTGCCACAGGCCTTCATGGGAGCAGCCCTGCTTCATTGTGGCTTGTGTGGAGTCAGATCCTCCACTGCTCAGGGCTAGCATCTCCAGAGCTGGAGGCTCTGGCAGCAGGGACACCCTGCCCTGTGCAGAGGAAGCTGCTGCCTGCCAGGCCCCAGCAGAGGCAGAGTGAGGATGAAGATGAAACCAGGCAGCTGCTTCAAAGCCACCTGGCACACGCTCAGCAGCTGATAATGAACCTGCTGGTGGTGGGGGGTGGCGAGGGGCAAGGTGGTGGCACAGCCAGTGGGTGGGTTGGCATCACGGCAGGGTGTCCTCTGCACAGGGTTCACGGGTCAGAACTGTGAGGAGAACATCAACGACTGTCCGGGCAACAACTGCAAGAACGGGGGCACCTGCGTGGACGGCGTCAACACCTACAACTGCCAGTGCCCACCTGAGTGGACAGGTAGTGCCAGGAATGAGGGTGGCACAGGGCTGGGCTGGGAGGACGGGTCCTGCCCGGGGGGATGTTGGACACAGCGTGGGCAGAGCTGTCCTGCTTCCCATGGGGAGTGGTCAGTGCCAGCTTCATGCAAGTGCCCTGTCCCCTGGCAGGTCAGTACTGCACCGAGGACGTGGACGAGTGCCAGCTGATGCCCAACGCCTGCCAGAACGGTGGCACCTGCCACAACAACCACGGCGGCTACAACTGCGTGTGTGTCAACGGCTGGACGGGCGAGGACTGCAGCGAGAACATCGATGACTGCGCCATGGCCGCCTGCTTCCACGGGGCCACCTGCCACGACCGGGTGGCCTCCTTCTACTGCGAGTGCCCCCACGGCCGCACAGGTGAGGCCCTGTCCCACCCTGTCCCCTGCCCTGCGTGTCCCCTGGCCCCTTGCTGCGGTCGTGACTCGTGTGCCCGTCACCCTTGACGTGCACCTGCCTTTGCTGCCCAGGTTTGCTGTGCCACCTGGATGACGCCTGCATCAGCAACCCCTGCAACGAGGGCTCCAACTGCGACACCAACCCCGTCAATGGCAAAGCCATCTGCACGTGTCCTTCGGGGTACATGGGGCCAGCCTGCAACCAGGACGTGGACGAGTGCTCGCTGGGTGAGCTCACATGGGTGACAGCAGCACGGCTGGGGAAGGCTCTGGGACAGCCAGGAGCAAGTCCTGAGGGCTGTGCTTGTGTTTTACAGGAGCCAACCCATGTGAGCACGCGGGGAAGTGCATCAACACCCAAGGGTCCTTCCAGTGCCAGTGTCTGCAGGGCTACTCAGGCCCTCGCTGCGAGATTGATGTCAATGAGTGCCTCTCCAACCCCTGCCAGAATGATGCCACCTGCCTGGACCAGATCGGGGAGTTCCAGTGCATCTGCATGCCCGGTGCGTGGGCAGCCCTGTGGACTCAGTGCTGGGGGTGGGCAGTGAGAGAGCTTTAAATGCCCCTGAGCTTCAGCTCGGTGCAGGGTTGGGTCAACAGCTCCTCTGTGCTGGGGGACAGCACTGAAAAGAAAGAGCTCAGTGAAGGTTGTGTGGTAGGGGGACAAGAAGTGAGATTTGGGCACCATCAGCCCGACACCAAACTCCTCTGCTTGCCAGCCTTGCTGGCTTGCACCGAGCCAAAACCTGTTGATCCAAGGAGCAACTTGTGCATCAAATCCCAGCACGTCTCCTCGGCTGCCTTTTAAAGATGGGGGGACCGGGTGTGCCCGGGTGTAACGCACCTGTTGTGAGGTTGTGCCAGCCCTGTGCCACGGTGCTGACAGTGCTGGGTCTCTCGGCAGGGTACGAGGGGGTTTACTGCGAGATCAACACGGACGAGTGTGCCAGCAGCCCCTGCCTGCACAACGGCAACTGCCTCGACAAGATCAACGAGTTCCACTGCGAGTGCCCCACTGGTACGTGGCACCCCTCCTGCTGCCAGCAGCCACCCCACTGCCACTGTGAAGGAGACAAAGCCAGGATGCATCCTGGTTCGAGCCAAGAATGGGCTCCTTAAATTTCATAGCCCTGTGAGATGGGGAGAGCATAGTGAGCACCTCTTGGTGCTTTGGAGGAGGCTTCTCCAATTGGGATGAGGGGCTGAGCCCCATGCAGGCAATGCTGCTCCAGCTCCGGCCCATGGGAGAGGGGAAGGAGGATTAAACCCCACGGCTTTGCACTTGAAAAGGCCCCTCTTTGGGAAGGAGGGCTGGGGGCTGGGGGGGGCCGCACCAGCGGCTTTGAATGCGGTGTCAAAGTCACGGGGTGGAGCAGAGAATGGGGAGACGGTTAATCTGTGAAAGGAGGTTTTGAAGTTCAGAGACTTTGCTCCTCTAGAGATGTAAATAAGATGCTCTCAATGGTGGGTTGCAGCCCCGCATTCAGGGCCCCCAGCAGCCGTCCCCATGGAAACCCGGCGCCCCAGCCGGGATGCGGGGGGCCAGCGGGAGCGGGGCAGGGGGGCCCGCGGGAGCTGCCCGGCGGCGGGGAGGGGAGCCTGGCGGGTCCGGCCCTGCTCAGGGACGTGACTTCTCCCTCCGTTCCAGGCTTCAACGGGCACCTGTGCCAGTTTGACATCGACGAGTGTGCCAGCACCCCCTGCAAGAACGGTGCCAAGTGCGTGGATGGCCCCAACACCTACAGCTGCGAGTGCACTGAAGGTGAGGGGATCCTGCGGGGCTCCAGGGGTCCTGCCCCATGATGTGCCATGAAACCACATTGACAAATCACTTAGTGCCCACCTCTCCAAGCACCTGCTGTGACAGGTGTCCCCGAACCGTCCATCAGTGGGGTCGGTCCCTGCTGATGTGACTCCCTTGGGGCAGGATGTCCCTTTCCCTGGTGTTGGCAGAACAAGTCGAGCTCTGGAGCCTGCTGGCTCTGGAGCCAGGTGTATGGAGCCTGGCACTCCTTAGGTGTGGCCCTGCAGCAGCCGTCCCACCGTGTTCCCGCCCGCCAGGGCGGCAGCGAGGGGGAAGGCAGGAAGGAAGGAATAAAGCTGCCTCTATGGGGACGCAAGGTGCAGGGCTGCGGGGGCTCGCCGAACGAAACCCAAGAAGCAGTTGCACAAAATGATGACTTGAGCCCTGGTGGCAAACAGTGGCTCTTTTGTGGAGCAGCTCCCGCCAGAAATCTTCCAGCTGAATGGCCTCTAATTAGTGTCTTGCTAATGCCAAGCCCGATGAAAAGCTGCTATGTGGGCTTGGCGGGGTCTAGTCAAAGCTGTACTTTGTCCTCGGCTCTCCACCCCCAAACCCGGCGGGGAGGGAGCCGGCCAGGAGAATAGGAGCTGCCGGGGGGGTTATTATTCGGGGGTGCTTGCGGCCGGCCCCCCCCGTGAGCTCCGGGACGAGCCGCGGGCGAGCACGGGGCCCCGCTCCGCAGCCGAGGCGGCTTTAATGCAGGTCATTGTGCACCCCGGGACAAAACCCCCGGGCTGGGGTCTGAGCAGCCCCACCGCCAGCACATCGGGGTGCTCCCTGCCTGCACCTCGCTCCTGGGGGTCCCAGAGCTCACGGTGGGGCAGGTAAAGCCACCCTGGTGCACTGCCTCACACTGGGATGGGGAGGGAAGGAATGTCCCCCATCCCCACCCCATGTCCTCCATCCTCACCCTGTGTCTCTCGTGCTGGTGGCAGGTTTCACGGGTGCTCACTGCGAGATCGACATCGATGAGTGTGACCCTGACCCGTGCCACTACGGGACCTGCAAGGACAGCATCGCCTCCTTCACCTGCCTCTGTCAGCCCGGCTACACGGGCCACCGCTGCGACATCAACATCAACGAGTGCCAGAGCCAGCCCTGCAAAAATGGGGGGACCTGCCAGGACAGGAACAACGCCTACAACTGCATCTGCCTCAAAGGGACCACGGGTGAGCAGGAGGGAACCCACATGGTTTGGCAGTGCCGGTGCAGCATCCCGCTCCCATCCTCATCCCGGGGCAGGTTGGCCCTGGGCCACCACCAGCAGCCACCTTGGTGCCACGGCCGGCCTGGGGCATCCTGGGTGAGGGCGAGTTCTCCCAGTTTGGTGCCCAGCTCTGGCAGGAACCATGCCCCAGCCGGGAGCTGCCCATGGCAGAGGCACTTTGTTGTGGGGTGGGGGTGGCAGTTGGTGCCAACGAGCTTCGTTTTATTGCTTTGATGGGGCTGCGAACCTCCTAATGACACCACTCTCCTCTTGGGGACCCCCTAACAACCCCCCCTCTCCTCCCCAGGCCCTAACTGTGAGATCAACTTGGATGACTGTGCCAGCAACCCCTGCGACTACGGCAAGTGCATCGACAAGATCAATGGCTACGAGTGCACCTGTGAGCCAGGGTACACAGGTGAGAGCAGGGCCTCGCTCCCTGGGGACCTGCAGCTGCTGGTGCCTCACAAAACCAGGACAAGGGTGCAATAAGGAGGGGGGTTGCTGCCATCCTGCTTGTAGGAGGTTTTACACCCTCCAGCACTCCTGCTTGTTCAGGAGGATGACCCCGGCTCAGTCCGAAATCAAAGGGGTGTCTGGTGCTGCGAATTCGACTCCTGCTGCACCCACTCCCATGAGTATCAGGTTGCTGCCTTGTCCGACTGGTTTGTTTGATGGCTGCTGGAAATGGTGGAGGGCTTTGATGGGAGCAGCCCCCACTGCTCCCCACTCGCACGGCCCCTTGTCCTCGGGCCTGCCCGGAGCCGAAATAAAGCCTGGCTTTGTCGGCCGTGGCAGGTAGGGTTACAGGCTGAAACCTCCTCCCTTCAGTGTTCCCTCCTGGAGCAAAGCAGTGCAGGGCACAGCCTCTTCCCAGTCACATTTAATGAAGGCAGGCAGGCGATGCAAGGTGTGAAGTCATCCTGCCTGCAGGGCAGCCCACTCCTCTGCAGCCAGCGTGCATGTCCTGAGATCCCAGGCTCCAGCAGCCCTTCCCTGGGCAGCTGGAGGGGGAACTGCCTGGTGGGTGCACTCCCCACGCCATGCTGTCCATGCTTACGGGGTAACTGTTCCTTGCTCCCCCTTTCCCAGGGCGCATGTGCAACATCAACATTGATGAGTGTGCCAGCAACCCCTGCCACAACGGGGGCACGTGCAAGGATGGCATCAACGGCTTCACCTGCCTGTGCCCCGAGGGCTTCCACGACCCCAAGTGCCTGTCCGAAGTGAACGAGTGCAACAGCAACCCCTGCATCCATGGGAAATGCCACGATGGATTGAATGGGTAGGCTGGAGGGTGCAGGGGCTGCTGGGGGCCTGCAGGGACCAAAGGGTCCCCAATAAAGTCAGGGTTAGAGGAGGGCGAGCATCTGTCCCTTGAGTTGGTGCTTGTCCATGCTCGGGCCAGCGCCATGGGGTATTTCCCTGAAGGGACAGGATTTGCTGGATAAATGATGGCTGAGGCAGCCTAGAGGGCCAGGATGGAGCAGCTCTTTATGCCCCAAATTTTCCCCAAAGCTACAAGTGTGACTGCGACCCTGGCTGGAGCGGGACAAACTGTGACATTAACAACAACGAGTGTGAGTCCAATCCCTGCATGAACGGTGGCACCTGCAAGGACATGACCAGTGGCTACATCTGCACCTGCAGGGAGGGCTTCAGTGGTAAGTGGGGAGTTAGATTGGATATTCTGAAAAATTTCTTCCTGGAAATGCTGCCCAGGGAAGTGCTGGAGTCACCATGATTGGAAGTGTTCAAAAGGGGTGTGGATGTGGAACACAGTGATGCTGGGTTAATGGTTGGACTTGATGATCTTAGAGGGTTTTCCAGCATCTTAGAGGGTTTTCCAGCATTAAGTCTGTGATTCCATTATTCTAAGGGTGCAGCCAGGGATGTTGCCATGTTCCCCCCACACCGAGGCCTGTGTGGGAGCTGTGGGTGTTCTCACGATGCTGGGTGGGCTGGAGGCTTTATTCTGGGGACAGTGGAGCCCCAGGTGTGGCTGGGAGCTGTGGCAGTGCAGCCGTCCTGGAGCCCTTCAGCAGAATTCAGGGCTGGAGCTGAGCACAGGAGGCTTTCCCAGGGCAATGGGTGGGCTGTTGTCATTGTCACCGTGTCCCCACTGTACCCTCAGCCCCCTGCCACCAGCACACCTCCATCACAGCCACTTGTATTTTTCTTAACACAGGCCCCAACTGCCAGACCAATATCAACGAATGTGCCTCTAACCCCTGCCTGAACCAGGGCACGTGCATTGATGATGTTGCTGGCTACACCTGCAATTGCCTCCTGCCCTACACAGGTGAGGAGGGCACCCTGTGTCCCACCACGGCTCTGTGGAGTTTTTCTGCTTCACCTGTGGCACCAAACTGGTCCCCAGCACATGCAGCGAGCTGTCACTAAGCACGAAGGCTTCTCTCATTCTGCCCTGCCGAGGGGCTGCCCCAGCCACGGCTCCACCTCTCCCCGGCGCAGCTGGAGGAAATCGGCAGGAGCTTTGAGAAGAACATCTTCCTCCCTTCCTCCTCTTCCTCCTCTTCCTGGAGGGCAGCAGGGCAGCGGCTCAGGGGCAGCAGCACCCAGGGGCCACCCCACTCACACCCCGCTGTTCCCCAGCCATGATGCCCGTGCTGGAAAAGGCGATCCGAGGCCGAGGGGCCGGGGGATTCTGCTGAGCCAATTCCTGTTTGCCGGCCCTGCGCTTCCGCTCGCGCAGCCCGGCACAATTGCAGGAAGCCATGAGCTGTTTCCTGCCCTCGCCAGTGGCCATAGAAACCCCTGGGGGGGGACGAGGACTGGGCAGGCAGGGAGGGGAAGGCTCTGGAAAATAGCAAAGGCCAGTTCAGGAGATATTGGCTGACAGGGAAGATAAGGGTTCGGAGGGAACGTGTCCCTTGGCTGGACGTAAACAGGAAAAGCAGCAGAGAGGGAAGGGGGGAGGGAGTGCAAGGGGGAAAAGACAGCCCGAGCAGCACTTCCCTGCCAAAGGAAGTGTGCAGTGCTTTCATGCAGCCCAGATAGCCAGGGCTTAAAAGTTTGGGGGGGTTCAGGGTCATGGGTGACCCGGAATGGAGGAGACAGCCCCAGCTGGTCTGCCCTGGGGTGCTGGGGAAGTCCAGAGCCTTCCCCAGACTGGCAGCAGTCCAGGGCAAGGCACAGGGATAGCAGGGTCTTGGGCCACCTGTCATTTTGGAGGGTGTCAGCAGGTGCTTGTGTCTGTGCAGGAGCCACCTGTGAGGATGTGCTGGCCCCCTGTGCTGGCAGCCCCTGCAAGAACGGCGGCGAGTGCCAGGAGTCAGAGGACTACAAGAGCTTCTCCTGCAGTTGCCCCCCTGGCTGGCAAGGTATGGACATGGCCCTTTTAGGGGTCAGAACCTTTCCCTCAGGGAGGGAAAGGCACAGGGGAGGGAGCCAGGCCTTAGGGAGGATCCTGACCTGCCCCATGGCTCAACTGAGCGATGGCACCACAACCATTGCATCCTTTGGCTTCCGCCCTGGTGTGAGCGGTGCCCAAGACGTCATTGTCACCCCTGGGGCTTTCACCAGCACCCCCAGCCCACACAGTCCCTGTCCTGCTCTGTCCCCAGGTCAGACCTGTGAGATTGACATCAATGAGTGTGTGAAGAGCCCCTGCAGGAATGGGGCCACGTGCCAGAACACCAACGGGAGCTACCGCTGCGCCTGCCGGACCGGCTTCTCCGGCCGCAACTGCGACACCGACATCGACGACTGCAAGCCCAGTAAGAGCAGGGGCTGCCCCAGACTGCATCCAGCCCAGCCCTGAGCCTCATCACCCTTCCTGGGGCTGGGATTCTCCTCCCCATGGACCAGCCCTGGCTGCCACTGTGGCCTGGGCTGTGCTGTGAACCCTGCTTGGCTTTTGGGCCACGTCGTGCATGTTCCTGCTGAGCTATGTCAGTCCAAGATGGGAGCAGGAGGAAGGAGGCTGGGGGACAATGTGTGCCGTGGGTTCTCCTTGTGCCCGGTCTCCTGGTGGGGTTGGTCTGGCTTCTGGCCAGTCCACGGGATCAATCCCATTCCTCCAGGCCATGGAGTGTGTATGGGGACAGTGCTGTGGGGCAGCTCCGGGGCTGGGCAGCTGCACCGCAGCTGGACCCATCGCAGCTTCACGTGCACGTCCCTCCTCTCCAGATCCATGCCACAATGGTGGCTCCTGCTCCGATGGCATTGGCACGTTCTTCTGCGAGTGCCTGGCTGGATTCCGTGGGCCCAAGTGTGAGGAGGACATCAATGAGTGCGCCAGCAACCCCTGCAAGAACGGAGCCAACTGCACCGACTGCGTCAACAGCTACACCTGCACCTGCCCCTCCGGCTTCAGCGGCATCCACTGCGAGAACAACACCCCTGACTGCACAGAGAGGTACAGCCCTGTCAGCTGGGACAAGGGCCTGGGGTCCCTGTGCCACCCCATAGCCCTGGGTTGGTGTGTGGGGCCTTTGGCATGGGGCACGACCAGCAGTGACTCACTGGGGTGCGATGTCTGTGTCCCCAGCTCCTGCTTCAACGGCGGGACGTGCGTGGATGGCATCAACACCTTCACCTGCGTCTGCCTGCCCGGCTTTACAGGCAGCTACTGCGAGCACAACATCAACGAGTGTGACTCCAAGCCGTGCCTGAATGGGGGCACGTGCCAGGACAGCTACGGGACATACAAGTGCACCTGTCCCCAGGGGTACACCGGGCTCAACTGCCAGGTACGGGAAGCTCGGGTGGATGCTGCTGTGGGGATCTGGGGGTCACTACAGGAGCCCTGCTGGGTGCTCACCCTCATCTCTTGCTCTGCTCCCCCAGAACCTGGTGCGTTGGTGTGACTCCTCGCCCTGCAAAAACGGAGGCAAGTGCTGGCAGACCAGCAACCTGTACCACTGCGAGTGCAACAGCGGCTGGACAGGGCTCTACTGCGATGTCCCCAGTGTGTCCTGCGAGGTGGCTGCTAAGCAGCAAGGTAAGGCCCTGCCATGTGTACAGGGCCAGGCTGGGGTCCCCAGGTGTCCCCTGTGCTGGGCACTGAGCAGGGATGTGGCCAGTTCTCTTGGTGGGGATCTTTGGCACAGAGCGATATCAAGGATTGCTCTAGCAATGCACCCCCGAGGCTGTGATTCCCTGTGGGATGTGTGGTGGCCAGGACATGGCCCTGTGATGTGTGGGTGTCACCGAGGTCCCTGCATCTCACTGTGCTCTCCCTGACAGGTATCGATGTAGCACATCTCTGCAGGAACTCGGGGCTCTGTGTTGACACTGGCAACACTCATTTCTGCCGCTGCCAAGCCGGCTACACCGGCAGCTACTGCGAGGAGCAGGTGGATGAATGCTCCCCCAACCCCTGCCAGAATGGAGCCACCTGCACAGACTACCTGGGAGGCTACTCCTGCGAGGTGGGTGCCTGGGGGGCAGGAATTCCCAGGGAAAAAGCCTCTATTACTGCCTTTCTGCAGCCCAAGATGCTGCCCTTGCGTGATGCCACCTTACCAAGTTGCAGACTGGGGTGCTGGCTATGCTCTGTGCTAGAGCCATGTGGGAATGCAAGGAACCTCCCCTCTTTCCTCCTTGCAGTGTGTGGCTGGTTATCATGGAGTTAACTGCTCGGAGGAGATCAATGAGTGCTTGTCCCACCCATGCCAGAATGGAGGAACCTGCATCGATCTCATCAATACCTACAAATGCTCCTGCCCCAGAGGAACTCAAGGTAAATTAATTCCCCAGGCTGGGGCATTAGTGGGCTGAGTGCAGATATCCTTGGATTCTGCTCATTAGCTGCTCGGGCTGGCAGCAGCAAACGCAGCGGGCGAGGTGTGTGTTTGCCTGTGGGCTTAGCCATCAAGGCCACGCGGCCTTGGCCACGTGGTGCCATGTCCCTCCTGCCCAAGAAGTGGCTCAGGCTGCCACTGACGTGGTCAGGCTCAGCCCCTTGGCAGGGAAGGCTCACACAGGGGAGCAGCGGGCCCCCCGATACTGTTTGATGAGCTGTGTGGGTTGTTCCCCCCTCTCTCTAGGGGTGCACTGTGAGATCAATGTGGATGACTGCAGCCCTTTCTTTGATCCTGTCACCCTGGGGCCCAAGTGCTTTAACAATGGCAAGTGCAAGGATCGGGTTGGTGGCTACAGCTGCATCTGCCCCCCTGGCTTTGTAGGGGAGCGCTGCGAGGGAGATGTCAACGAGTGCCTGTCCAACCCCTGCGACGCCCGCGGCACCCAGAACTGCGTGCAGCGGGTCAACGACTACAAATGCGAGTGCCGACCTGGCTATGCAGGTGAGCACTGCGTCCCCTTCCCCTCCCAGGGTGCAGCCTGCAGCCCCCAGCCCCGCCCCGGGCATCCCTGCACGCCTTCGTCCGCTCCTCACACACTCCTCTCCCTCGCAGGCCGTCGCTGTGACACCGTGGTGGACGGCTGCAAAGGCAAACCCTGCAGGAATGGGGGAACCTGCGCTGTTGCCAGCAACACCGGCCGTGGCTTCATCTGCAAGTGCCCCCCGGTAGGTGCCTGCTCCTCCCCAGCTCTGGGCAGGGAATGTTCCGTGGGCATGAGGGGTGGTCAAGAGGCCAGTTTAGCCCCTGAGGCTTCTCCAGCGTGGATGGGAGGATGCTTTGCTGTGGGTGCATCCATAAATGTGCACCCTCCAGGCTTGCAAGGATGCTGGAATAGTTAAGGAAAAGATGGCTCAGGCCTGAAGGTAGAACAGACTGAATGTTATTTGCAGCACACAAAGTGGGACAGGCAGCTATGGAGAAGAGCTCCCTTCGCTTTGAGGGGATGCTCTAACAAGCTTTACACTCAAAATTATTCTTGCCCATCACCAGTTTTAGAGGGCATGTTTTAGTTTCCCACAACACACGTGTGTTAATGCTGCTTGTAGGACAGCATCAGTGGTTCTGACCCCCTCCTTGCTGTGCCTTCCCCAGGGATTCGTGGGTGCCACCTGCGAGAATGACTCCCGCACCTGTGGGAACCTGCACTGCCTGAACGGTGGCACCTGCATCTCCATCCACAAGAGCTCCAAGTGCATGTGCACGCCGGCCTTCACGGGCCCCGAGTGCCAGTACCCGGCCAGCAGCCCCTGCACCTCCAACCCCTGCTACAACGGGGGCACCTGCGAGTTCTTCAGCGACGCCTCCCCCTACTACCGCTGCAACTGCCCCGCCAACTTCAACGGCCTCAACTGCCACATCCTCGACTTCGACTTCCAGGGTGGCATCGGGCAGGACATCATCCCCCCCCAAATCGAGGAGAAGTGCGAGATCGCGGTGTGCGCGGGGTACGCCGGCAACAAGATCTGCGACGGGAAATGCAACAACCACGCCTGCGGCTGGGATGGCGGCGACTGCTCCCTCAACTTCAACGACCCCTGGAAGAACTGCTCCCAGTCTCTGCAGTGCTGGAAGTATTTCAATGATGGCAAGTGTGATTCTCAGTGCAATAACGCTGGCTGCCTCTACGATGGGTTTGACTGCCAGAAATACGAGGGGCAGTGCAAGTAAGTGGCTTCTTTAAAACCTGCTTGTTTTAAAGGCCGTGAGGGTCACCTGTGGTCTGTGGTGACCCTCTGGTTCTTCTGATTGTATCTGGTAAAACTCCTAGAGTCAGGCCTGCTGTTCACTCCCAACGTTCTGTTCTGCTGCCTGTGGGGCTGCAGCTCAAGCAGTCACATCTGCCTGTGGTCCTTCTGAGTTTACATTCACTTGGAAGCTCTCTGGGTTTGACTCATTGCAGATGGCCTCCCTGTCCTTGCTTGTATCACTCCACTGAAGTGAATTCTCCAACTCACAGCAGTAGCACAGTCAGTTTCAAGGCAGGGAGACCCCAGATGGAAGAGCAGCCAGGAAACATGATGATGTTAACATCCAAGCATTTCCCAAACATTGTCTTTGGCAACAGTAGGAACTTAGTCCTAGATTCCTGGACCAAGTGTGTCTTAGTAACTATTCTGTGTCCCCTTGCCTTCTCTGAGTCACAGTAATTTGTCCCTTTTATAACTTAACAGCTGCTCTCTCTCACCTGCAGCGATGAATGCTTCACAGTGCTGCGTGAAACAGCTGCTTTCTATGTAAACTGGTTTGGTGTCTGTCAGGGTGAAGAGTATTTATACAAAAGAGAGACCACCACTGCTTTTCTCAGCTGATAGGTGTTGTTTGCAGTACTTGGTCTAATTCTTTCTTCTGCCTTGCTTCTCCCTCCACCCAGCCCTCTGTATGACCAGTACTGCAAAGATCACTTCTCGGATGGTCACTGCGACCAGGGCTGCAACAATTTTGAGTGCGAGTGGGACGGTCTGGACTGTGCAAACAACATGCCAGAGAAGCTGGCAGATGGCACACTGGTGGTGGTGGTCCTCATCACCCCCGAGAACCTGAAGAACAACTCCTTCAACTTCCTGCGGGAGCTGAGCCGCGTGCTGCACACCAACGTGGTCTTCAAGAAGAACCCCAAGGGGGAGTATATGATCTTCCCATACTACGGCAACGAGGAGGAGCTGAAAAAACATTACATCAAGAGGTCCACAGAGGACTGGTCAGATATGTCCAGTGCTGTCATCAACAAGGTGAAGAGCAGCCTGTACTCCAGGGCTGGCAGGAGGCAGAAGAGGGAGCTCGACCAGATGGACATCAGGGGGTAAGAGAGTTCCATTTTCTCTGAGCAGCACTCAGAGCATGTTTTCTGTGTTGATAATAGTAACACACTAGGCAGGGAAGGATGCAGGCCGGATGATTGTATTTAGATGTTGCTCTCTGTGTGAACAGAAACCGGATTTTGCTCTCATGTGGGAAAATGGAGTGATCATTCAGGAATCCCTGGTACAATGCTGCGCCGACTCTCACGATTGAAGGAGTCCTGTGCATTGTTGGGAGCCGGGGCTGGGCTGGGTGGGACCTGGAAGCAGAAGTTGGCCTGACCGACTGTCTGACTTCAGGAAGTCATTAAGTTAAGCCTCATTTTCTCCCTGGGAAATGCTTTCTAGGGCTTTGTTGTAAAACTCAATTACTGCAATCTGTGTTTGGAGATCTTTGGTGTAAACATACACATCTAACCTGCTCCCTCTCCATGGACTCCATCAAAAACCCCTGAAAGCAAAAGAGATAGAGCAGTGAAACTGATGTGAGAAGATCTGAAGGCTCACAAACAGCATTATTTAAGATACTGTAGTGTCTGGGTAATTATAAAACATTGTGAAGCAGGGACTCCCTTCCATTCCTGTAGATAAAGAGCTGAATTTTACAGCATTCACTGAGGCAAATCCAACAGATCATGAGTGTGAGCTGGCAGGCTTTGGGCCACAGGAGAGCAAGGAGATGGGTTCCCACCTTCTAATTCCCACTGGTGGGGGTTAAAGAGGGAAGGGAGATGTGTCCTCCGTGTGGTCATCGCTCCCTGTTCCTTATTGACTCTTCTCTCTCACAGATCCATCGTCTACTTGGAAATTGATAACCGCCAGTGCATCCAGTCATCTTCCCAGTGCTTCCAGAGTGCCACCGATGTGGCAGCATTCCTAGGAGCCTTGGCCTCCCTTGGCAACCTGAACATACCCTACAAAATAGAGGCTGTCAAAAGTAAGTACGGCTGGCCAGCTGGGGAGGAGGGACAGCCCAAACTTTCCAGCCTTCCCTGAGTTTAGTGATCTGTCAATTGGCTGCCTTTGAGCACAGTCTGTTTTTAATAACCTCACATATTTTTTTTTCCTTTAAGTCTTTTCTTTTAAAAAAATTGCAAGCCCACTTTATTATTTTTGCTTATTCCAGGTTTTATTTCAAAATCATTATCGCTCTAAAAGTTATTAAAAAACAGAAAAGAAAAAGAAAACCCAAGCAGCTCCAATCAATCAGTGACATGCAAGGAGTTGAAGTTTGTATCTTGAAAATCCCTCCTAAATCCTTTTGTCTTAGCAGCTCAATGCAAGCGCAATGATTTGAAGTTTGCTAATCCTTTTCCTTAAAGGAGAAAAAAGTGAAGCTGTCTCCTGGTGCAGGCTGCCTTGTGCAGCCGAGAATTTGCCGATAGTTTGCAATTCTGATTAATAGCGTATAAAATGACCTTATTTTGGGGGTGGGGGGGGGTGCTGATTTAGATCAGACTTAGGTACCTCTATTAACAAACTTCCCCTCATTTCCACT
Organism: Nicator chloris; assembly: GCA_013400495.1. Classification (NCBI taxonomy): domain Eukaryota; kingdom Metazoa; phylum Chordata; class Aves; order Passeriformes; family Pycnonotidae; genus Nicator; species Nicator chloris. Next base: position 308,408 of record WAAE01005376.1, on the reverse strand, counting down.
CTGTCCCTCGTTTGCTATGCAGCTTAATGTCTCAGCATCTCTTTGTGCCCCACTGTTTTGTAGGTGAAACAGCCGAGCCCACGAAGAACTCCCAGCTGTATCCTATGTACGTGGTGGTGGCCGCGCTGGTCTTGCTCGCCTTCATCGGCCTGGGAGTGCTGGTGTCCCGCAAGCGCCGCAGGGAGCATGGGCAGCTCTGGTTCCCAGAAGGCTTCAAAGTGACAGAGTCGAGCAAGAAGAAGCGGCGGGAGCCCCTCGGGGAGGATTCTGTGGGGCTGAAGTGAGTAATTTGCTGGCTAACGCGGTAGGCGCGGCGCAGCAGGGCTGCTCGGGGCTCTTCTGGGAGAGCCCGTCGGAGTTTTGTTCTCTAGTGCATCACAGTGGCCTGGCAGGGAGGGGAAGAATCAGGGGTCCTAAAGATCTGCGTGGGGAAAAAAAGCAGTGTTCCGTCTGGTTTGTGCTTTGTAATCTTTTTGCACCTGGTAAAAAATGGAAAATGCAGCCTGAGGGGAGCCTCCTGGAAATTGGTTGATTCTTCTTTCAGTTTGTGCCTGTACACGGGGAAACGTCACAAACAGTTCCTGCAGAGGAGATAACTTTCTGTGTGGTTTTGTTTTTAAAGACCCCTTAAAAATGCTTCGGACGGCACGCTGATGGATGACAACCAGAACGAGTGGGGTGATGAGGAGACCTTGGACACCAAGAAGTTCAGGGTAAGCCCTCTGCCACATTCCCTGCCTGTGCTGCTCCTGGGTTTGTCACGGAAGGAGCAGAGGGACTCTCGTTGCTGCTCTCGGCTCCTTTGCAAACCTGCCTGTGACAAACGCACACCTTGGAGCCTCGTGGAGCTTCCCAGGCTGGAGCCCAGCCCAGGGTGTTTGTCTGGGAGCTCAGTCCCCGCTGTTTCCCTCAGTTCGAGGAGCAGGCCATGCTGCCGGACACGGATGACCAGACGGATCACAGGCAGTGGACGCAGCAGCACCTGGACGCCGCTGACCTGCGCATTTCCTCCATGGCCCCGACGCCTCCACAGGGGGAAATCGATGCTGACTGCATGGATGTCAACGTCAGAGGGCCGGGTAAGGACCCCTTGCACTTCTGCACTGTCAGCTCATGTCAAACCCTCCCTCAGCCCCTGCAGAGGAGCAGCCCCACAGCCCTGCCTGTCCCTTGCTGGTGCAGAGTCACTGCTACAAGCTCTGCACAACAGGGTTGCTCTTGTATGTCATTTAGAGAGAGACCCTGCCACATTTTGCTTTCCATGAGAGCTCTTTTGTTCAGTGACTAAGATGGGAGTTACAGAAGTACCTATTAAATCACCCAGGTTATCTCTCTGCTGCTCCTATATTCCTCTCCTCCCACCCAACTGTACATTTCACAGTCTTCCTTTAAGGTTTTTAACAATGGTTAATAGCTTTTTAAATTCTTACAAACACTTGATCTTCCCCATGTCTGTGAAATTGTCCTGTGAAATAATGAAGGTATTTACCATACTCTGTTTGCTTTGAGCAGCCTTCCTTACAAACTGCACCTTACACGGGGCGGATGAAATAGGGAAAGCAGTGAGTAGTGAGATACCACTAAGGAATTTCAGATCCATATCAGAGGAAGGATATTCGTGTTTGATGTTCAGAACTAGTCAGGAACTCAGTCTTGGTGCACCCAGGAGAGTCAGCATCTATCGCAGGCAGAGCATCTGCCTGAGCCTCCTGCATTACAGAGGGTAAAAAGCCCTTTTTTACCCCGGGCTCCCCTGTGCTTTCAGATGGCTTCACCCCCCTCATGATCGCCTCGTGCAGCGGAGGAGGGCTGGAGACCGGCAACAGCGAGGAGGAGGACGATGCCCCCGCCGTCATCTCGGACTTCATCTACCAGGGCGCCAGCCTGCACAACCAGACCGACCGCACGGGCGAGACCGCGCTGCACCTGGCCGCCAGGTACTCGCGCTCGGACGCTGCCAAGCGCCTGCTGGAGGCCAGCGCCGATGCCAACATCCAGGACAACATGGGCCGGACGCCCCTCCACGCCGCCGTCTCTGCCGATGCCCAGGGAGTCTTCCAGGTAATCCATGGTTTGGGTGCCACTTTCGGGGTTTTCGGGGGGAAATCGTGGTGCTACGTGAAGAGTCTGGTCACAGGGTGTCCTGCTCACCTGGGTGAGGTGTTTTGGGGGGGAAATCGTGGTGCTACGTGAAGAGTCTGGTCACAGGGTGTCCTGCTCACCTGGGTGAGGTGTTTTCGGGGGGAAATCGTGGTGCTACGTGAAGAGTCTGGTCACAGGGTGTCCTGCTCACCTGGGTGAGGTGTGGGGTGACAGTCGTGGAAAATGAAGCACCTCTTTTCTTGGGGCACAGCAAAGCAGCAGCCCCACGGCAGCACCCCTGGATTGGGAGCAGAGCTGGAGAGATGACTTTTTGGAACGGGCATTGCAGGTCCTGGGACCTGGATACCTGGAGTGCCTTGCTGTCTGCCCCTCCTAATGTTGGTGTTCCCTCTGCTTTGGCCCTTCTTGTGGCAGATCCTGATTAGGAACAGGGCAACAGACCTGGATGCCCGGATGCATGACGGGACCACTCCCCTGATCCTGGCTGCTCGCTTGGCTGTGGAGGGGATGCTGGATGACCTCATCAACTGCCACGCTGATGTCAATGCTGTGGATGATTTAGGTACTGAGGCAGCTAAAACACCAGTTCACCCAGACATGAGACAAAAGGACTGCTTGCTGTTGATCTCAGCACTCTCTAATGTGTGTTGTATTTCATGATTTTCCTCTCCAGGCAAGTCAGCCCTGCACTGGGCAGCTGCTGTGAATAATGTGGAAGCTGCAATGGTCCTCTTGAAGAATGGTGCCAATAAGGACATGCAGAATAATAAGGTAGGATGTCCTAGGCTGATATATGAAAGGAAAGAACCATTTGGGGGAGTCTATTAAAGAGTAATTTCTGGCTAAAATACAAATGTCTAGCACTGAGACTCTGCTTTGATTGTTCTGCTGTGAATGAAGTTGGATTTAGCTCAGAGCACTGTGGGATTTGGTTGTAGGGGTGATGTTGAGGGGCCATGCAGTGCCTGGTGGGCAGTGGCTTTGTGGCCGCCTCCAGCATGTTCTGGGTCACTCACAGGTTTCCTGGTTTGATATCAGTACAAGGACATGGCTCAGCAGGGTAGGAAAAAGAAGGAGCAAACCCTCAGCAGAGGAGAGATGATGTCAGGCCATCTCTGCCACCCAACGACACGGGGGTGGAGCTCAGGGCAGGGCTAGCCACGAGAATCTGTGACCTCAACCCTAACCAAACCTTGCTGGCTTTCCAGGAGGAGACCCCGCTGTTCCTGGCAGCCCGAGAAGGGAGCTACGAAACCGCCAAGGTCCTGCTGGACCATTTTGCCAACCGGGACATCACGGACCACATGGACCGGCTGCCGCGGGACATCGCCCAGGAGCGCATGCACCACGACATCGTGCGGCTGCTGGACGAGTACAACCTGGTGCGGAGCCCCACCCTGCACAACGGCCCCCTGGGGGCACCCACCCTGTCCCCCCCGCTCTGCTCCCCCAACAGCTACATCGGCAACCTCAAACCCGCCGTGCAGGGCAAGAAGGCCAGGAAGCCGAGCACCAAGGGGCTGAGCTGCAACGGCAAGGATGCCAAAGACCTCAAAGCCCGGAGGAAAAAGTCCCAGGATGGAAAAGGATGTCTGCTCGACAACTCCAGCGTGTTGTCTCCAGTGGACTCCCTGGAGTCGCCGCACGGGTACCTCTCAGACGTGGCCTCTCCCCCGTTGATGACCTCTCCGTTCCAGCAGTCCCCTTCCATGCCTCTGAACCACCTGCCAGGCATGCCCGATGCCCACCTGAGCATCAACCACCTCAACATGGCGGGCAAGCAGGATATGGCCATGGGCAACTCCAGCAGGATGGGCTTCGACTCGGTGCCACCGCGCCTGTCCCACCTGCCGGTGTCCAGCCCCAGCACGGGGATGAGCAGTGCCCCCATGAGCTTCTCGGTGGGCAGCGGGGCCGGGCTGAACGGGCAGTGTGACTGGCTCACCCGGCTGCAGAACGGGATGGTGCAGAGCCAGTACAACCCCCTGAGAGGCAACCTGCAGCCGGGGGCTCACCAGCAGCCCCAAAACCTGCAGCACGGCATGATGACCTCGCTGCACAACGGGCTGCCCACCACCAGCTTGTCGCAGATGATGAGCTACCAGGCCATGCCCAACACCCGGCTGGCGTCCCAGCCCCACCTGATGCAGAGCCAGCAGCTCCAGCAGATGCAGCAGCAGCAGCAGCAGCAGCTCCAGCAGCCCAACCTGCAGCCGCCTCAGCAGCAGCCGCCGCAGGCACCGCAGGCGCCGCAGCCGCCGCAGCAGCACCACAACCCCGGCTCCAACGGGAGCGGCCACATGGGCCAGAATTTCCTCGGTACGGAGCTGAGCCAGCCCGAGCTGCAGCCGGTGAGCGGCAGCGCCATGGCCGTGCACACCATCCTGCCGCAGGATTCCCAGATGCTGCCCACCTCCCTGCCCTCCTCCCTCGCCCAGCCCATGACCACCACGCAGTTCCTGACGCCGCCTTCCCAGCACAGTTATTCCTCCCCCTTGGACAACACCCCCAGCCACCAGCTCCAGGTGCCCGACCACCCTTTCCTCACGCCCTCGCCGGAGTCGCCGGACCAGTGGTCCAGCTCCTCTCCTCACTCCAACGTGTCCGACTGGTCCGAGGGCATCTCCAGCCCTCCCACGAGTATGCAGTCACAGATGGGACACATCCCCGAGGCCTTCAAGTAAAAAAAAAAGAAAAAAAAAGTTGTTTTAGAGACGCTCGCTGGGAGCCAGAAGCTGGAGGGAGATCTTTTTTTTAAAAGGACGCCGGATGCTTTTATTAAAGGATCCTTTTTTAAATATGTTTTTATAAAAAAGGAAAAAAAAAAGAAAAAGAAAAGAAAAAGACGGATTAATACCTTTTTTTTTAGTATTTATTTATGTACTTTTTATTTTACATGAGAACACTGCTTTTTTTATTTATATGTTCTATTGTTAAGAACTCAATGTGGGACACCAGTTGTGTTTCGAGAAATCAAGAAATTAGGTTTTTATAGGATGTTCTCTTTTGTTTGGGGGGGTTCATTGTGTTTGATTTGAGAGGAAATGTTTATGTAAAGCTATAAGCAACGATTTGTGATTCTGAAATGCCATTAATTTATTTTTATTTTCTCTTTCAACTCAGAAAGAGAGGTGAGAAAGAAGAGGGGAAAGAAAAATTGACTAAAAATACCACTCCTTAAGGGGAAAAAATTAAGTATGGACAAATTTTTTAAATGTACTTTAAAATGTTTCCTTTGCAATTATATGAGAGGACATTTTATGGTACCACTATGAACCTTTGTTTAAATTTCAGTATTATATAGTTGTACATTTGCCTTGATAATAGAAATTTTTGTTCTCTCTTGTTTTCTTAAGTATAAAAAATATATATTTAAATGATTTTTATGATGTACAAGAAAGAAAAAGAAAATCAGGATTATAGACCTGTAAGAACAGTTTCTAAGCTAAAAAAAAAACCCTACCAAACATGAATACTGTCCCCCATCAAAAAGAAATGTATTTGCCAAACTTCCAAGAGAGCAAGCCCATAACTATGGAGTATATACACAAAGGAGACTTAATTTTACTTTGAATATCTTTACTGATTTTTTTTTGTTTCGTTTTCGTGTTTGCCTTTGAGTAACTGTTTTAAGAAAGAAATGCCAATATAAACTTTGTAAACCACATCCTTATTTTAAGGATGGCCTGCCTATTTTTTTTTTTTAAAAAGAAGGTGTGTCTGGCAGTGCAGACACCCTGAGTGAGATTACAAAGCATTATCACACTGCCACCCCCACGTGCTCGCCCGGCCCCAGCTCCTCTGGCAGAGCCCTCACTGGGTGCCCAGTGGGATGTGCTGCTGGTTTTGGTGGGAGGCTGGACTGGCCAAACTGGAGGGCGAGGGGCCAGCACAGCTGTGCTGTGAAACGTTGACATTTTGTTCTGTGACGTTAGCCTGGAGTGATGCATCTTTTTTCTATATTGATGTGCACTCTTTCTGTGTATCATGTAAAATATAGTATAAGCCTGTGGCAGATTTAATGTTTGTAAATACGGGGGGTTTTTTGGTTTTATGTTTGTTTTTTTTTTTCAAGAAAAGGTGGATTTTGTTTCAAAAATCTAAATGAGCAAGTCTTAAATATATCATAAATATATCACCTTATAGAGGTGTTGGAATATCACTCACTCGGGTGCAGAAGCAAGCAGACACCCTAAGACTAGGTAACATGTATGGGACAGGCAGATAGGGAGCAGTTAATCAAGAAAACCTAAGAAAAGGGTTCCTTTTCCTCATTCCTTTCTATTAGAACACCAAATAAAATGGATATTTCTCAAGGCACAGTGCCTTGCTGAGCACTCATCTTAGTTAACATTTCAGACCATTGTTATTGTGACGTGCCTAATATGAGTGATAAAAACATCACGTGGTGTTGAATCTTCCTATGTTTTATAAACTAGAGTGTAGTTTAAGAAAAGATATCTTCTGTAATAAAGTTATCTACATGCAAAGTTGTAGTTTGCAAAAATGATGTATTTTTTTTTTTTTGGTTAACTGATTTGCAATAAATGATGCTTCTGGGCATCTAGATTTTACTAAAACTGGAACTTGGTGTTTTCTTTATGGGTCAGTTAAATTCTGAATTTGACACTCGCTGCCTTTCCTTGCACAGAGGGCTGGAACTTCCTCAACATCTTGTTCTCTGTGTAAAAACTCAGAGAAGAGCTTTGGACAGTCAAAATTTCTCTTTTAACTTCTGCTAAGCTCTCCGTGGCTTGAGACACCTGAGCAAGGCAGGAGGGGCTCTGCCCAGGTAGCTCTTTACCTGCTGTGGGTGCTCTGATACCCTCAGGCCATCGGGTCAAGATCTAAAAGGTAAAACATGGAAAAATTGTTTTAAAGAATGTCCCTCATGCATCTTCAAAAAAACCAGGAACAGCAACACCAGAGGGGCAGTTTCACTTGTGCCACTCTGGGCACAAACACCACCCAGAAGGTAATTTAATGTAATTTAATTTAATTTAATTCTTTCTCTGCCCCGCAGGGACTCTGCAGTGAAAATGCAGCTGCAAAGTCCCCAAATAACTGGATATAAATAGCGGAGCCATTGACCTCCTCCCAAATCACATAAGCCTGGAATGCTGGTATTTTCCACTCCATGGCTGGGGAAGGAGAGGGCTTGTGTGTGCATGGGGCTAGTATCCAGCCCCAGACAGATCCAGGGCCACCAAACACCTGCTGTACAACTGGTCAGCTACAGGTGCTGTGACAATGAGGTTTTATGTGCCACCCACAGCAGTGAAATGCACCTTCAGAGGTCAGGGAGGTGACATTCCAGGGAAGGGAACATCAAACTCCACGGAAAGGGGTTTTTTTAAGGGAGAACAAACCCCTCTGCCCCCTGCAAAACATGTCACCAGCAGAGGATCTCAATGCCCAGAGGGACATCCTGGAGATGGGCTTCCCAGGATGTGTCACTCCCTGCCTGTGTCTGCCTGCATCCCATCTGGAATGCACTAAATGGAGTTTGTCTGCCTCCAGCGTGACTCACACATGAGCTGCTCACGACTCCCACGCAGCCCAGGCTTGCAGGCTTCTCCCACACATTCCCATCCCCAGTACCAGCCCAGCACGGCTCCAGTGGGGCTGGCAGAGGCTCATCCCAAAGTCAGGAGGCATTAGAAGGATCCTCTCCTGCCTGGTCCAGTGTAAAACCAAATCACTCATGGGCGAGGCAGAAATTTGGCCTGGAATAGATGAAAAAAAAGAAAGGGGGGTTAAGAGGACATGGAAAACAAGGTGACATTGCAAGAGGCAACACGTGGCTCATTTAACGAGAGGGGCTGCAAAGCACGGGATTTTCCATGAGGAATGGTCAGAGGGACAGGATGAGCAAAGAGGGGGCTAAATACCATAGACAGAAGCAGATGGATAGATACTAATTAATTGTCCACAAGGTAATTCAAACTAGAAGTCAGTTAAGGTTTTTAAGTAGTAGAGGAGTAAGGCTGCAAAAATTTAGGTTTTAAGTGTTTAGCCCCAAATGACTTCTATTTATGAAGGCATCTGGTGACCAAACAACTTGTGGGTACATGAGATGATTGTGGTGCCACAGATCCAGCTGGGATGGAGGCAAAGTTAAACGAGAAACAAGAGAAATGGCCCCAGTTTCAAACCCTCCTTTCACACTTTAGGCTTCTCCCCGCACCAGCCAACCCACACTGTCCCACCACACGCTCATCTTCGCCTCGTGTGGGTAAAGATTTTTGGGAGCTGAATTCCAAGCTCTCCCAGCACCAGAAGACGCCGAGGAGCGACTGGATCATGGCAAGCATGGCTGTCTCAGCACTCCAGGTGAAAAAGGCTGAGAAGCACAGAAATCACATCCCACGCCGAGGGAAGGGTTCAGGAGGGTTGGCGTAAAACAAGATTAGCACCGGCTATTGCCATGGCAGGTATGTTGGTGCTCTGAGGAATCCCTGCACCTGAACTATTTGTTTACATGCTGGAGGGCTTGATTTTTTTCACTCTTTGTTTTCATTATTCCTGCTCAATTAGATGGGACATTTAGAAACTGCTACTCTGTATTGCTTCTCCCTGCGGGCTGTTGGTGTTTGCTCACAAAGTTGCTCGCAGCTGCTCCAGCCCTGATTGAGGAATTGTTGGTGCAGCTGAAATCAGCCCCTGAAGAATGTACAAAAGGAGCCAAATTCATTTCGGGTTTAGCCTCGCTCAAATCACACAGGGGTAAATGTGGCTGGGGTAGTCTGAATAATCACAGCAACTGAATGAGTAAATAAATAAAACTCAGATTATCCAGTTGGCCAACATGGTGCAGAATACTGGTAAGGGATCGAGATACTCTCCTTTTTTTCCGTGTTTCTAAACCCAAAGAATGATCCTTTTCATACCAAGCTTGTGGGGCAAGGTTGTGTTTCTGGTCGTGTGCAACCTGAAGACTGAATAAATTACCAGAAAAAGGTCAGAATCGTTTGTGTTTTATCCTAGGTGAGCTGAGGAACAGAGAAGCTGTGGCTGCCCCATCCCTGGAAGTGTCCCAGGCCAGGCTGGATTGGGCTTGGAGCCACCTGGGGTAGTGGAAGGTGTCCATGTGTGCCATGTGCCCATGGCAGGGGGTGGAACTTGATGATTTTTAAGGTCTTTCCCAAACCATTCTGCGACGCAGGAGACAAGGACACACGCTGTCCTCACTGGCAAAGGTTTTCATTTATAGTGGGTCACTCAGAACTACTGCTGAGTACAGCAAACCAGCTAGAAAACTTCAGGTTAAAAAGGGATTGAGTGCTTTAATGTGGCAATTCTTTATAATCACATATTTATCAGGAGAACGGCAAAGGTGAGATCCCATTGCTGGTGTTTGCATTGTGGACCCCTGTATAAGGCGGTTAAATATGTAACATAAATATCTAACTATAGACACCGAAGTGAGCTATTGATGGCATTTAGCACACAAAAACCCAATCAAGCTAATTAAAATCATGTTTCCTCAGATTACACCTGTTCAGGGAAATATCAAGGGAGAACCAGGGCTTTATCTGCAACTCATGCCTGCGCGGGGAAATTGTATTTGACAAGCTGGTTTATAAGAATGTTCCTACAAAAGAGGGAGATGAAAGGCACTTAAAAATCACAGTGCTGCCTCTGGTTCCCACACCAGCATCAAAGTGCTGCTTCCCCTGCTTGGCCGGGGCTTTGAGGATATTCCCCTGCTTTAATGATCAAGCGTGCAGGAACAGCTCTCGCACTGATAATGACCCTTGATTAAGATGTTTGTTTAGGTCCTTGTGTTTTCCTCTCTCTCTTGTTGTTGGGTGCAGGGTGTGACAGTATCAGCACGGGGGCCACGCCGGTGAATGACAAGCATTCTTCTGGTGGCGGGAACAGGGGTTCACCCCCCTAAAAAGCTTCGTGTTGGTGTAAAATAGAGCTGCAACTCACAGAGCTACAAAGCTGGTGAAGGGTCTGGAGCACCGGGAGCGGCTGAAGGAGCTGGGAGGGCTCAGCCTGGAGAAAAGGAGGCTCAGGAGGGAATGTTTTGTGCTGCTTCTGTGCTTTTGATTACCAAAGAGCTGTTTTTGTGGAGTAACAGACTGGTGTGGGTTGGAAGAGACCTTCGAGATCAATCTCATCCCAGCCTTTGCCATGGGGCAGGGACACCTTCTCCCTGTCCACAACTCCCTGACGGGAGGATGGACACAGGTGAGGTTCAGGCTCTGCTCCCAGGGAACAAGGGACACGGCCTCGAGTTGTGCCAGGGGAGGCATAGATTGGCTATTTGGGAAAATTTCATCACAGAAAGGGTGGTTAAGCCTTTGGAACTGAGCTGGAATCATCATCCCTGGGGTGCTCAAAAGGGCACGCGGATGTGGCACTTGGGGACGAGGCTTAGTGGTGAACCCGGTACTCGGTAATCTTAGAGGGCTCTTTCAGCTTTAAGGATTCTGAGATTCGTTTCTGATTCTGATGCTTTTGGACACGTGCACCCCAGCCTTCCCCAATTAATGGGCCTTTCCTAATTAAGCCCCCACGGACGTGCAGGACAGGACCTCGCTCTGCAGCGAGTCACAGCTTCGCTCTGCGAGACAGAATCTCATTTCCCGTGTCTGTAAACACGGATTTCTCAATTCCAGCAGCCCTGGGGAGCCCCTCGCCCGCCCCGCTCCCCCGGCCCGCGATGTGCAGAGGCTCCCCCGGGGACCGGCACCGGACCGGCGGAGCTCTGTCCCGCCCTGGCGGCCGCCCGCGCCACTGCAGCCACACCGGGCAACCGAGGGGACCAGAACTCGCATGGGGCCGCGCTCCGCCACTCCCCGTCCTACGAAGGAAACCGCAGCGGCACAGGAGAAGCACCGGGACGAGGCGCCCCGAACGGGACTCGAACCCGTGGCCTTAAACCCCGCAGCCGCCCCAGCCCGGACTCGAACCGCCGGCAATTCCCGCCCCCGTTTCCCTCCAAGGGGCCGCCGAACAGCAATGCCGCCGGGTGCGCGCGCCGCCGTGACGTCATCGCGCGCAGCGCCGTGACACGTCGGCGGCGGCGGCGGAACCCCGAGCCGGATGTGCCAAGATGGCGGCGGCCGGTGCTGGGGCCGTGAGGGGCGGCATTGCCCGCGCCCGCTGCTGAGGGGCCTCGGCCGGCGGGGGCTGCCAGGTACCGCGGGGCGCGCCCGGAGGGACGGTGGCGGGTCTCGGGTGGGCTGCATGAGGAACGCCGGCCCTGAGGCGCGGGCCCCGGTGTCCCCGGTGCCCATCCCGCCGTGCCTCAGCGTGGGCCTCAGGGCTGTCGCAGCGGAGGGTGGCGGCGGGTCCCGCAGCCCCGGGCTCGGTCCCCGGCCCCGGCTGGGGCGGGCTGTGGTGCCGCAAGGAGGGGCGAAGGCGCTGCGGCAGTCGCGGGGCTGCGCTGCCCGGGGGTTTTCCCGCAGGATTTGGGTTGCTGTGGGTGGTTTGGCGTGCGGCGGTGGGACAGGGACACTCCGCGGGGGTGCGAAGGTTATTCCGTGGGGTGAGGGAGGGAGGAGGTTCTGTCTGATGTTGGCTATCCCCTTTGACAGCGCACGGCGCTGGTCCCAGGTCAGGGTTGTTTTTCCGAGCTGTCAGGTGCCACAGGTCTGTGCAACTGGTGCTGACTCAGGAGTGCGGCTGCCTGAGAGCGCCGGGACCTGCTGGGGTGAAGAACTGGTAGTCGGGCTCCTTTCAGAATAAACGGGAATGCTTTGTGCTGCTTCTGTGCTTTTGATTCCCAAAATCAAAAGGAATTTGTTTTCGTGGAGTCACAGGCTGGTTTGGGTTGGAAGGGACCTTAAAAGTCATCAAATTCCTCCCCCTGCCATGGCAGGGACACCTTCCACTATCCCAGGCTGCTCCAAGCCCCGTCCAGCCCGGCCTTGGACACTGCCAGGGATGCAGGGGTAGCCACAGCTGCTCTGGGCACCCTGTGCCAGGGGCGCCCCACCTTCACAGGGAAGGATTTCTTCTTGACACCTCATTAAACCTGCCCTCTGCCTGTTTAAAGCCGTTCCCCCTTGTCCTGTTGCTACATTTTAACAGGATAACATTTGTAACTCTGGTTGCTGTTTAGAGAAAGCCCGGTAGGAATCTGTCCGGGGATGAATGGTGTAGAATGTGTTCAATCTGTCACCCACATGTGTGCAGATGTGCAGCTGTCTACATAAGATAAAACTGAAAAAGTAGTTGCTGATTTTAAAGCCACAAATCTCATTTTCCAGCTGTTCCTGTATTTCAGATTGTAGTGGGTTTTTTTTTTGTTTTTTGGGGTTTTTTTTTGTCACTTTGTTCTTATTAGGAATCTGTGTATGTGAACACATTATTTATTGCTTGGTTCGTGTGTGAGGATGAGAGTTAATACTAGTCCTTTGTAACCTGCTTTATGGGCTTAGTTATTCTGGTTAAAAGTAATTTATTTAGACAGGTTTAAATTCGTTTCCCCCAAAGAAATTATTTCTTTATAGATGAAGCTGTAGAGATCATCAGGTGAAATTGATTTTATGGCTTTGTCTAGAGGGTTTTAATCTTTTTTTCCTCTTTGGCAAAGTTTTTTTTGGTACGCCTGGAAACACCTTCTGCAATTGTTACTCCTGGTGACTCATGTTTAGCAGGCTGCTCTGCTTTATCAATTAATAAACCAGCTGAAAGTTAAAAGTTTCCAAACTAGATAAAGCAGAGATGGATTGTTCTTAACTTGTGTAGTTATTTCTATATTCTTTAAAATCAGCATTTCTGTTAATCCTGGATGAGGCACAAGGGAGGGTCAGTAGCACTGAGTTATCTTCTGTTTAAATTACTTGACATGGGCACGTTCATTTTATTTGGACTCAGTTCCTCAAATCTTGCTTGCTTTTACTACTGTGTGCAGTCTGTTAATATTAACTTTGCTTCTGAGGAAGCTGATCCCTCGTATTGAACCTCTGTCATGCACCATCAAAGATCCTGTTAGAAGAATGCCAAGTTCTGCCTCAAAGTAGGACTTTACACTTATTTTTATTAGCTAATTACTGGTACTGGCTGTTACAAAAATATGGCCAAGTATTAGGATTTTTTTTAATAAGACACTGCAAGGAGTAAAGTCCACATTAGACATTTGGAAGTGGGTATTTAAGTTGGCTTTTTTGCTCAGCTGTATTTCAGAAAGAACTTTTCTATGAAAAACAGAGCTATTGAATAGATACCAATATTTTGTTCGGTGAAGTTTGTGCTTTCCAGGACATAAATGCCTTGGCAGATGGTTGAATTAGCTTTTTTCTTCCCCAAGTCAAAGTATGTTGCATAAACTCATGCGTTCATTTGGACAGGAGAGGGGAGTTTTTAAAATCTAGTTAATGCAACAAAGAACATGATGAAAAAGAAATGGGGATGCCCAGAACAGCCAGAGGTTCCTTAAGCATGTGGGAATGGGGATGGGTGTTTATGCAGGATTTCCTGGAAACGTGGTTGGCAGCAAGGCTGGTAAGCATGGCCAGCTGGAAAACCTTCACCTCAGGATTGTGACAGGAGAAAAGATTGCAAAGGCCTGAAACCTTTTTGTAAGCATTCCTTGATGGGATTCAGCAGCTCTGCTTTAAAAAGAGTGGTGAAGGCACGTGCAAGTAATGCATGAAACTGATGGAGCTCTAATGCTTCTGTTGAAATCTGGTTTGTGTTGTCCTTCCCATCTTAATAAGACACAAAATTGTGGAGTTTTAACTCTAGATATGGCTGTGGAATATATGGATATAGGGGAGAAATTGGGAGTATCTGTTAACTCTGAAAGAGGGACCTGGATTATACACGGGGCTGTTGGAGACATTTTTCTTTGGGAGAAGTTGTACTGATGTCCAGTATAGTCTGTGTGCTGCAGTACTGTCAGTGTGCTTTTTAATGGATTTTTTTTTAGGTATAAATCTTTATGAAATACATGTAGTGTTTTTGATAACAAGAAACCAGAAATGCTTTGCATTTGAACTTCTCTATAACTATTACAGTTTTGTCCTGATTACAAACATCTGACTTTTCTGGCTTCCCATTTTATTACTCTTATGACAAGATGCTGAATCTTAGAAGAACTCCAAATACGAATTGCACAGCTTTTTTCTTTTATAAGCAGAAGTGCATCTGATATGGAGCAATTGCTGTGGGTACTTCACTCTGCATATTGTAAACAATATTTGTTGTGTACCGTGCAAAAACAAGATTAGCATATGTTGCTAAGGCTTCACTGAGCAGGTATTGATGAATTCATCTGGTTTGTCAGTCTCCATCCTCCTCAAATTGTTAAGAGGTGATAAAATTGAAAAAGTCACCTTGATGAATTTACTGAACTTCCAGTCTACCAGATTCCTGACTGGTATTGTTTGGAGTTGGGGTTGGATTACTTCGAGCGTGGCCTTTCAACCCTGAAGTGCAGCTGTAACCCTGATACTGTGCCAAAGTCCCACTGGTGTTAAATTGAGAATGGTCATTGATAAGTGGGGATACTTGATTGTTTTTCTGTCCTTAAATTCAGTTTGGCTATGCAGCATTCGTCTAGAAGAGCGAATATTTGTGATGAAAATGCAATTGTCTTTCTCAAAGTAAATGATGATACTGTGCCATGTTTTCTTGGTTAAACCAAAAATGGACTGTTGAGGGTGATAACATCTGATGAATGCCTTCTTGGGATGCTTCTCATCTTACCTGTGAAAAGGTCCATTCACATGGAGTGCCAATACAGCAGGGCTGAAGATCATCTCTAACAGAATTAGAGCTAGACAATGACTTCTCTTCATAATTAAATCGAGCAGGGCATAGTGCTGCAGGCTCTGTTCCAGGCTGGTTGCTGTCCTGTCTGTGATACATATTTCTGGGCAATGTAACAGTGGGATACCACTGAAGGGTTTGACACTAGTACAGGTCTGAACTGTGTTTTGTTAGTCTTACTTGGATATATTTAATAGAATTGTTAGATAATGTACATTGGTACCACACAGCCTTACACTTCATTAATGCCAGGCTTGGATTTAGAAATACAATGGTGTGTGTCAGTTCCTTATGCATTCTGAAGGAAAGGTAGGTATTTGCCACTTCAAATTCTTCGAGTGATTTGGTTTCTAAAATAAAAGTTACTTAAGTGCTGCATGTATTGTGAGAAAGGGAACTGACTTGTACCTGTGTTGTCTCAGCAGGGCAGAAGAAGAAATCCCTCTATTGCCTCCACGGGCGGTTTGTCACCGTGTGACCTTGCCCGAAGGCCACCATGCAACAGCCACCGCAGCCTGTCCCTCCAGGGGCGGCTCCTCCTCCTCCCGCCGGCATGGCTCGGAACATGTACTGGAGGAACAGCCCGCTCAGCAAACGGGCAAACACCGCAGCTGCGCCGGTGCAGCCCGTGACAGACCCTTTTGCCTTCGGCAGGCAAACCCCCCAGGGCTCCCCTTTGGATAATCCACCCAAGGGCACCGCCCCGGCGTTCCCACAGCCAGCCCTCGTGCATCCTCCGCCGCCCCGTGCCGGGGACAACCCTCATGGACCACACGCATCTCTGCCAGCTCCTGTGTCTCAGGCAGGGATAAGCACCAGTACCTTTTCTAATGTTCCAGTTCCTTCTCCGTCCCTGGGGTATGTTATAAATAATGCTGCAGAAGGGCATCCCAACACCAATCTTGGACTCCGTGGGCCTGCGGTGCCGTTGCATTATAACCCAGGAGCAGCAGTGGAAAATTCTTTCAGTGTGTATCCTGGAATGGTGGCTGCAGCGAACAAACCTGGAGCTAGGCAGGATGTTGGCAGAGATCCAAATGATGCACCTTCAGCACCCAATGCAGCAGCACTCTTCCCACCACCTCCCCAGCAGCCTGGGTTGCAGTGGAGGCCTGTCCCAGGGAATCTGCAGTCTCCAGTTCGGAATTTTGTGCCCTGTCCTGAGCCGTCTCCTCAGACTGATGTTCATAACATTTCTCAGCCTCCCGTCAGCACTTCTCACCCTCCTCCACACACAAATGTCCCACAGGGTCCTGGACACCAAGGTGTTCCACAAAACATTGTGCAAGCGCCTTTATCCGCTGGTTGTGAGAAGAATGGCAAAAATGGCCCTGCAAACAGCAGTCACCACGTGAACAGCATCCAGCCTGGAAATGTGTTTAGGCAGAACACAGAAATAACTAACCCTTGGTTAAACCAACCTTACCAGGAACAGTTTTACCCACAGCCACCTTTGCAAGACTCCAGTTTTGCCCTTCCCACAGCTCAGGAAAACAACCCCAAAAACCAGTCTCCAGCTATGTCTGAAACGTCAAATAGATCTATTCCCACAGATCGAGATCCAGGAACTCTCTCCATGTTTTTCAAAGGGGATGAGGCAGAAAATGAAGAAATACTTTCATCTGAAAAAAATTATGTAATGGAGAAAACAGAGTTTGATGCCTGTCAGCAAAATTCAGCCTCCCTGTATCACCAGCCTGTGCATCCTCAGCAGGTGGCAACCAATATTCTCTCTCAGGCACAGCTGGGTACAAGTTCAGCTGGTGAGATGGTACAGAAAGGAATGGATGTCCAGTACTTCCCTAAACTTGTCAGCCATCAGGAGGCACAGGCTGCTAAGCACTCTCTGTTTGCTGGTGATGACAAGGCACAGATAGGTGACGCAGCTGCTGGGTCCCAGTACGAAAATGTGGAGAATCTGGAGTGCATTCAGAACCAGGAAGTGCTGCCAAGTG
Source organism: Nicator chloris (assembly GCA_013400495.1). Taxonomy (NCBI): domain Eukaryota; kingdom Metazoa; phylum Chordata; class Aves; order Passeriformes; family Pycnonotidae; genus Nicator; species Nicator chloris. Next base: position 291,618 of record WAAE01005376.1, on the reverse strand, counting down.
GACCACAGAACATCAATGCTTCATCCCCTGCTGCTGGTCCCGATCTGTACCGGTATGGATCCTTCCCGGGTCAGATGCTTCCAAAGAATGCTGCTGTGAGCCATGCTGAAGGAGGACCAAACTTGGAGGCACCTGATTCCTTACCTTACCCTGTCCGACCAGACAGCGTCTCTTCCAACTACAGCACCATCAGCCACAGGAGCACTTCCAGCTCAGCACGGCCCCCAGAGCAAGCTGGTACGTTTATCCAGCAGGAAATTGGGAAACCTGAAGAGGAATCCTCTGCCAGCTTCTTCAAACAGATTGACTCCTCTCCTCTGGGAGGTGATTCAGGTGAGCTAAACCTGAGCAAGAACTACCACAGCAATCTATCCCAGCCTCCCACTCCAAGTCCTCCTAAGCCTACAGGAGTGTTTCAGACAAGTGCAAATAGTTCTTTTGAACCTGTGAGGTCCCACGGAGTTGGTATAAAACCTGCAGAGATTGACCAAGCAAAGATGGTGGTTGAATTAAGAGAGAACCACTCAACCCATAAGAATATCAAGAAGAACATAGCAGTGCCTGCTGCATCCCCTGGCAATCTTGAACAACCACCAGATAATCTGGAAACAATTTACATGCCTCAGGTACACCCAGGGCCTCTTGCAGGCACTGGGGAAGCTGGAAATACGCTGCACTCTGGGCCTGTTGTGGAAAATTTACAATCAGTATCTGAGAGACGGTCCTCAACCAGAGCTCAGGGAGCAGTTAAGAAGTGTGATAGCCCAGCAACAACTTTATGGGCTCACAATGAGTTACCAAATTTTGGGGGAAATGTTCTCCTAGCTCCTGCTGCTCCTGCAGTGTACGTACCTGCCAAACAGACTGTGGAAGTCATTCAGCCACCAGAAGAAGGCCTGTCTAATCAGCAGCCTTGTAAACCAGGGACTATTGCTGTGCAGCACTCCCAGGATGGAAATATAACTTTTGAAAATCTTGAGAATCCTCCCAAAATGGGAGAAGAGGAAGCACTTCAGTCTCAGGCAAGTTCTGGTTATGCAAGTTTATTGTCTTCTCCACCTACAGAGTCTTTGCAAAATCAGCCTATCCTGATTGCTCAGCCTAATCAAAGCTATAACTTAGCTCAGCCAATTAATTTTTCTATTTCTCTATCTAATCAGCTAAGCAACAATGAAAACAATCAGCCAATGAAGGACTCTGGAGTTGGGGACAAGCCTGCCATGGGTCCCCAAACTTCACATGCTGGTGGGGAAAACATGCCGTTACCTGTGATGCAAGTTGGATCTCTCTTAGTTAATGCACTTCCAAATACTAATCTGTTAAAACATAATTTATTACAAAGTCCTGTTAATTCTTCTGATGCTGCTTCTAATCAGCCTGCAAACTTGCTTATGAAAACTCCTCTTAATTTGACTCCAGAAGGGCAAAAGAATGTTAATATGGAAGGCCTTGTTCCTGAATTTCCTAGCAAGCCGGTGTCTAACTCATCTATTTCTCCTGGAACAAATCTGCCCAGTGGAAGTACAAGTGGCCTAGTCCCCCCTGTTAATTCCATAGCACAGGCTAATAATTCTGCCAATCAATCAAGTAACAAAGAAGCTGCTGGAGTGCTCGACTTCACAGTGTCACGGACGTTGGAGAAAAACAGCACAAGTAATTCTGTCCAGGTGCACAATCAGTCACCCTCTGGTGCTCCAGTCCAACAGGCGGCCGGTGGTGCTGGTCAGGTGTGTGCCGAGGTGCCTGACAAGCAACATTTCTATCAACAGGTGACAAAAGATGTGCAGCACCAGGCTGCAGCAGACCCAGCTGCACAGGGAGCGCTGCCACCCCAACCACAAATGCAAGCAGCTCAAATGCAACCACCACCATCTGGGCAGTCCTCAGTTCCTCCAGACTCCCAGTTTTCCACAGGGGCTAAAGCCATGCAGCAGGGGGAGAACCAGGTGCTGGGTAACCGTGCCCAGCCTGGGGGGCCCCAAGAGGCAGGTTTGGCCCAGCCAAGGTACGACCAGACGAGTCCTGGGAAGCAGCCAGTGTCAGAACAGCCTCCAGGTGCTCCAGCTGCCACAGCCCCTCCTGCCACCGCTGCTCAGGCAGTCCCACCCAACGGGCAGCAAGACTTGCAGCGTCCACCCCCTCCTCAGACCCCTCAGGAAGCCTTTGGTCCTCCCCAGAACCCTTACTACTACTACAGACATCCTTACGATGCTTACCAGGCCCCATATCCACCACCTTACCCTCCTGCAGACCCCAGGACAGCCGCTCACCTTTATTACATGGTAAGTTTTTATTTTTCCCTTTGATCCCCCTTCATATCTATTATTAATTCTCTTTTTTGAGTTATTTAAACGGTCGTGTCACGATCAACATTTAGCAGAGCATTCACATTAAGTGTTCAAGTGTAAGAAAAATCCAGACAGCGGTAACCAAACTGACACTGCCAAGATTGTGGAAACTTTTAAGTAGTTGCTGATACCAATTCCAGTTTGCACAGATGTCAGCTCCTAGCAATTTGTTTGGTTCTTTGGGAAAAAATGGCACTTATAACTGGCTTGGCTGTCCAGATGCTCAAACTTGGTTCCTATCTGCCTCCTGAATTATTGATGGTTTAGTAGAGAGGTTTAAGTGGCTTTAGTCCAGACATACTGGGGTATTTTTTCCTGAAGTTTAGGATATTAATAACTTGACTATAACTTCTGCCACAAAAAGTGACAAAAGCTAAACTGTAATTTAATAACATACATCTCTTCAGGTGTCACTGCTGTGGTGTGAATGGTGATGTTTTTTGGTTTGAACTGTTAATTTTGGAGGTGTGAAGCCTCTTCCCTTGCCTGTGCTTTTGCAGGAGGACAGCTATGGGCAGTACGACCCACGGTACCGACACTACGACAGCAGCAGCGCTGCCTACATGGAGCCTGGGAGTTATCGCTACCCCGAGCCTGAACGGCCCAGCTCCAGGGCCAGCCACTGCTCTGACAGGCCTTCCTCCAGGTGTGTCATTCCTCAACCGAGCCAAGATTTGGATACCCCAAAGCAGGGAGTGTGCTGATGCCTGTTGAAGTTTTACAGCATCAACCACAGGGAGGAATTCAAAACCTCTTTGTTTGCTGCCCTATGGAGGGATGGTATCAAATGCCATGTGTGGAAAGGATACAGCTCCTCAACCTTTTCTCTTACTTGTTATTCCTTTCATTCAGTTCTTTGGGGGTTGTTGGTGTTTCTGCCAGGCAGAAGTCACTGTGATAGCCTCAGTGCTGATGTTTGCTGTGAAAGAGCAGTGCAGGCAATGGGGTTATTAATCAATACTCATTTATTTTCTGCCTTGCACTTAAGCAGGGGCCCCTCGTTCTGTTAATGAATGACACTTTTGCACATTGGGTGGGATTTGCCTTGCAAGCACCATGGATACACAGTGGCTCAGGTGCTCAGAAGAGAGTGGTGAGTCAGGTGACAACACCCTGGTGCTGTGTCAGGTCCATTTGTGTGACAATTCCCTCAGCTGTGGATAAGCTTTCCTCATCAAGCTCCCAGAGTGTGGTCTGGGTGGCAGAGGTGTTGTGTGGGCATGTCCCACCCACTCATTTCACTGCAGGTTTTGATTAGGGAAACTTAAAAGCCTTGATCTATCTGATTAATACAAAATAGATACATTTGAGAGAGGGGAACAATGTGTTCAAATGCTACTTGAAAATGTTAAATAAAAGCAGAATTAAATCTCTACTCAAGCAAGAAGCAGCAAGTTATCTTGAAGAGATTGCTACTTTCTGATGATAATTGTGTAAGTTATTAGTATGAATTTCAAATTAATGACAAGATGTTACTGTTGTTACCTGCTGAGGGGTTTGCAGTTTCTAACAGAGAAACTCCTGTTACCTGTCTGGAAATGATTAAACCCTTTGTAATGTTAGTCTATTGTTGGTAGTTCAGTCATGAAGCAGTGATCAAATTACCAATGTAACATTTTATTTACCATCTCCAGAAGATTATCGATGTATTTTGGTCTTGAGGAAAAAGAAACAATGGCTGTAGCTCCATGTGATAACTTCTACCATTTTCTTAAGTGAATTTAAGTGTGCTGTGAGCTCTTGAAATGAGATGATAACCTCTAGTAGCACTTCCTGGTGTGTACTCTCCTGAGGTACTATTTTTAGAAGGGGTTGAAGTTTCTGTATGTGGCAGTGGGCAGATCAAAGCCTGTAAGAAGTGGCTGTGTCAGGGCTGATGTGAGAGTGCCAGTGCAGCCAGACGGGGACTGCGGTGTGGAGCTGCAGGGCAGGAGAGCTGTGTGTGAAACTGCTCTGAAAGTGCAGTGGTGGTGATGCAGCTCTGTAAACTCTGCTTGGAGAAAGGAATAAGATCTCTCTGGAGGAGACTGGGGAGACTGGTTGGGTGGCTAAACCTGATCTGATAAGATCAGACCTCCTCCTCCTCTGCAGAGTGAGTGCTGTGTTAGCAGACTTCCCACACTGCTGGACTCGCTGGGCCACTTTGGAGTTTGCACTCTCAGTTGTAGGACCAGTTGTAGGGAAAGGTGGAAGTTTCCATCACTCCCCACTGGCATTGAATATCCTCACCTGCTGTGTGTGCACAGGTGTGTTTGTGAGATTAATGTACCTGTGAAGTTACAAACATACATGGATGTATACATATACATACATTTATGTGTATGCACGTGCATGTAGGCACTGCATTTTTCATCCAACATTCATCCTCTGGCTTTTTTCAGAAATTCTAGGATGATGGCCTGAAAATGTTGTATGATAAAGGCTCATGATATTTCAAATAATGGCCACATCTTTCTTCTTTCATCAGAGGAAATCATCTTTTTCTGTACACTGACTCTTACTTTGCTGTGTTGGTTTTAGCCAGGATTCTGTGCTTGTTTGGACAATCAGCTCTGTAAATTAGCATTTTCTTCATCGTAAGCTGGATAATAAAACACTGTTAAATTTGGAGGAGCTATTATTTCTTAATGAATTGTTAAATTATCAACTCCTCTGTTGAGACAGTTCAAAGGATGCTAATTATAGCAGTAGTTTTTGTGATTGTCTGTAAGTAATTAAACTTATCACCACAGCAGTATATAAAGCTACTAAATTATTGTATGCTAAGGGCTGTCAGCTTTTGATAGCACACAACAGTTTAGTTGTATATTGAGTTGTAAAGTCTTAATTTTATGATCCCTTGGTTTCTTGGAAATACATTATTTTAACTATGAAACTCTGTCTAATCAATTGTGGTATAGAATTTTTCCTACCTCCTGCTGAATTTAGAAGAGATTAAGGAGGAATAACAACTTTTTTTTATACTTCTGTGCTTTCTTTTTTCAGGCAAGGGTACACAGAAGATTATTATGGAAAAAGTGGATGGAGTGATTATTATTCAGGCTATTACACAAACTCCTATGATTATGGAGGTAAGGTGTCCAAAAGAAGTGTGATTTTTTCCATAGATTTTCCTCACTTCAGCCTTCAGTTTGCCTTTCCTTTGTGCAAGCACTCCACTGTAAAGGCACAGAACAGTTTTGTTCCATGTGTTGCCTTTCACTGGGGTGTGTCGTTGGTGTGTGACCTGAAGGCAAACCTGCAAAGTGAATTTAAGGTGGGTGTAAACAGAACTTGGCTCACAACTGGATTTTGGTTTTGTCCATCATTATCTAAGTTCTCACTGAGACGTGCTGGTATTGGGAGTCTGGAGGTAATTGCTTGTGTAGTGCCTGGGAGGGTTTTGAGCAACATCTGTCCACATCCTGAGATGTTTTGCTTGGCACTCTGCAGACTGATCAGAGACATTCTGTGAATGTCATGTGAACAAATAGCAGGATTGAGTTTGAAAGATGTTAGAAAAGATCTGGTGGCAAACATTGACCTGTCAAGAGTAATGAATTATAACAGTCAAGTTTCTCTGAAAGGTGTGAAATTGATTTTTAAAGTTTTTTTTAAAACTAAAAAGGAGTGGACATATTTATGTAGCTTTAATTCATTGCTTCGGTTTTGCTCTGTGCTTCAGGACCAAACCAGCTTGTAATTAAAGAGAAAGGAGTAGAAAAAGATTATAGGCAAAAGTTACCAATATCTGAACCATTTCTTTTTCTTTTCCAAAGATCCAAGTCGCTGGGAACGATACCCATATGACCCCAGGTACAGAGACCCGAGAAGCTATGACCAGAGGTACTGGTATGATGCTGAACACAACCCTTACCAGAAGAGAGAAGCATATCCTTATGGCAGCAGGTTTGTCCAGTCAATCCACGTTCTCCCAGTGCTCTTTCCAGAGCTGGGGCAGCAGATTCTCTGGAACAGACTACTAGAATTTCACAGTGTTGCTAGTTCTTTCTTTTTACGTAGCTTTAACATAGGTCATTGAGGAAAACCAGATGAGCTGTCATATCACTCTGAGAGAAGGACTGAAGGTAGCAGCACTTGTTTTTAGACGAGTTGAACATTGTGTGGAGTTTTAGAGCGCACTCTGAGTATGATACTGGTCTTGATCTTGAATAACCTGAATGAACTCGGTGCAGGAATGCCAGTTTGTTTACTGTAACAACAACCTCAGCGTAGGCAGTGATTTAGGAGCCCTTCCGGAGTGAGGTCCAGTTTTCCTCACAGTCACCACCCTCAGGCCCATGTGTGGCTGAGCTCACTCCTGCTCTCCCTGTCCATCAGGAGCGAGCGATACGAGGAGAACTGGAGGTACGATCCCCGTTTCACCGGCAGCTTTGACGATGACTCGGAGCCGCACCGGGATCCCTACGGGGACGACTTTGACCGGCGCAGTGTCCACAGCGAGCACTCCGGCCACAGCCTGCGCAGCTCCCGCAGCGTCCACAGCCACCACAGCAGCTTCAGCTCTCGCTCCCAGCAGGTGACTTCCCACTGCACACACCAGCCTGGCACTTGCTCTCTTGGGGGCGGGTGAAGCGTTAGAAAATAAGAAAATATTTCGGGGGTTAGGCGGGGAATGGGTGTTTTGAAAACTTTCGTAAGCTAAGGTTGTTTTGTAATACAGTTTTGAACTTAATGTTTGTCACAGTTGTCAAGAGAGCTTTAACCAAAATCAGCACTCGGCTGTGCAAGTTGCCACACACAGAGAAATGGAAAATTTCCTCTACTGAATCCATTTGCTGTTTGTGAGAACATTGCCTTCCCTGTGCTTGGCTGTAGTGGACAGTGTGCCTGGCTTTCTGTCATGTCATTTTTCTCATCGCAAGCTTGGCTATGTTACTGAATTTGGGATGTGTTAAAGGACTAACTCCATATTTGTATGATGTAATTTTGACTTGAAAAGCAAAAACCAAAGCTAACTGATGACTCATCCACTTACACCACAAATACAGATACCTGAAAACCTCAGAGAATATTTGGCTAGTTTCTGAGGTGCTGTTTTTGCTCATATAATGGGTCATTTTACCTATAGTTGGTTCATCTTATTTCTTGGAAATTTAGGAAGTTTGCCAGTCTGAATTCCAATTAGTTTAGTAATGTTTGAAGTAGTATTGGAAATCATTTAGGCATTAATCTTTAGCCTCCTGATGTCATTGGCATTTATTGGGACTTTCTGCCTGTTACAGCAGAGGTGAACATTCATTCCAACCCACAGTTGTTGATAACAGAACTTGTGCTATAACCTTAACTTTTCACACAAGCACATAGAAATTGTGTTGTGAGAGAACTTGGATGTGAACAGATCAAATGATGATAAAAACACTGGGGGAAAAGACAAAGATAATTAATCACCTGCACAGAAGGGTCTCACAGGGTGGCTTTCTGCGAGGCAGTGGTGCAGTAAGCCTGGTTCACAAGAATGGAAGCTGTCAGGAAGGAATGCTCACTGTGTGCAGTCCTGCTGGCAGTGCTGCCTGCTCTGTGTAACTCCCAGCTAACCCTCACTAATCTGGTCTGCCTAGAGCCAGCTGTATAGGAGCAGTCACGATCTAACGGGCAATGCCTATGAACCTCCCGCGCAGGCAGTGTCGCTGCATGCAGATTATCCCTATGGAGGGTATGAGCCCAGCTTTGATGGACAGCAGCCTTTCCCAGACTATGGCTACCCTGCTGATACGGGCTGGTCAGCTGTGGAACAAGGTATGGACACACTGGGGAATGAGGGAGGGCACTGTGCTATGGATACACAACACTTTCTCTGGATAAGCTTTTCCAGTGTTGATGTCTGTTTAGCTCTTTGAAGATGTGTTACATGTTTGTACAGAGATGACAGGAATGTGTCTGATACAAACAAAGCGCCTGCATTGAAAAAAATAACTGGATTTTAAAGTTCTGGAGTCCAGTTTTGTTCTAGTTATTGCAGATTTTCAGGTTTGGGACTTCGGGGTTATAAAGGAACTGATTGTTTCTTACAAAATTCAGCCAAATTCAATTACAGGGTGTTTTCCACTAACACTGCAGGATTATTGAATTGGGTAAATACATCAGCAAGTTTACTTAGTTGCAGGACAGGTTACCTGTTCTTATTTTATCTTTTCTCCCCATTTCAGCACCTTTAAGGCCCTCAACACCTGAGAAATTTTCAGTGCCTCATATCTGTGCCAGGTTTGGCCCTGGGGGCTTCTTAATAAAAGCACTGCCAAACCTGCCTTCTGAGGGTCAGCCAGCTCTGGTTGAAATCCACAGCATGGAGGTAAAGTTTAAAAGGAAAAATGGGAAGTAATGAAACAAAGTTCTTTCTTTTGGAAGGGGAGTGGGGAACTTGAATTTATAACTTCCTGATTTCTCTTTTTTATGGCAGTGCATGTATCTTTATCTGTTTGGGCTGTAATCATAAGTAAAACAGTGAGGTGACTTAGTCATGAGATCATCCAGCTCCTTATAATTTTTGTTGAGGATGATATACAAAGAAACTTGCATGTAAAGTAGATGTCATAATTTATCATCCTTGTGTAGGTTGTCACAAAGTCAACCTTTATATTTTGCCTAAGAGGCTTGATTACATAATGGGTTATGTTCAGTTCTGGGGGTTTTATCAGTAAAAAGCAAAATTTAGATTTACAAGAATTTCTTATGGATTATATTTGTGTTTTAGACTATGTTACAACATTCTCCAGAGCAAGAAGAGATGAGAGCCTTTCCTGGTCCTCTTGCCAAGTACGTTCCTACAGTTTTCAGAAATAAATTTCATACATTCAGAAGTTATTTCTTCATTGCAAATTACAGGATTTAAATTGACTTAAATATTTGTGGCTTTTCACTTGTTTAAATAATACATGAGCTTTAAATTCATTCCTCAGACTAATCACAAGTAATGACCTGAATGTTTACATTTGTGTCATTCAAAACTTTTCTCTTAATTTTTTTTTTTCAGGGATGAGACCCATAAAGTGGATGTGATTAATTTTGCACAAAGTAAAGCTGCACAGTGCTTTAAGAATGAAAATTTAATTGACAAAGAATCTGCAAGTCTTCTTTGGGACTTTATTGTACTGTTGTGCAGGCAGAATGGGGTATGTCTCACTGCTTGAGTTTTTATCTATCCTAAAATATTTTGTAAACAAATAGTTTTTGTGCAAAGGTCGGGAATATGTGTTATAGTCACTGATCTTGGAATATGTCACAGCCTGAAGGAGTGTGTAAACTGGGCACTCATCCTCAGCTGCTCAGAGGTGCTGATATTCACATGTTGCTGTTGAAGTGACAAACAAAATGCAGGCAGTGTTGAAATAACAGATTTTTCAATTTTTGTTTTCTCTCCACACACACAGACTGTTGTGGGAACAGACCTGGCTGAACTTCTGCTCCGAGATCATAAAACAGTGTGGCTTCCTGGGAAGTCTCCTAATGAGGCAAACTTGATTGATTTCACTAATGAGGCTTTGGAACAAGTGGAAGAGGAATCTGGTGAAGCCCAGCTCTCGTTTCTCACTGATAATCTTCTAACCACAGTTGACAGTTTTGAGAAGGAGACTGAGAGGTTCAGGGAGTTGCTGCTTTATGGCCGTAAGAAAGTGAGTGCCTGTGCTGCTACTTATTTTTGCAACTTTTGTAGTAATATTTCATGGCACTGTATTACACTGATACAGAAATTTATACCCCAAAGTTCATAATCTAAAGCAAAATTATAGTTGTGTGTTAGGTTTTATCTACACAAACATATTTTGATTTAATCACAAATGACTATTGTAAAACTGTTTTCTGTGAGTAATACGTGAAGCTATTCCCAGGAAACGAATTTGTGTCTTTCTTAGGATGCTTTGGAGTCTGCCATGAAGCATGGTTTGTGGGGTCATGCTCTGCTCCTTGCCAGCAAAATGGACAGCAGGACACATGCAAGAGTGATGACCAGGTACTGGGTTGCTGTTTGGTTAGTGAAATTTGGCTGCCTGTTCTGCTGATGAGGGGGAGAATGTCAAAATCGTGGGTTAGCCATAGTAGTTCATGCTTTAATTTTACCTGTGTATTTATTTGTCAGTTGTTACTTTTTATTCTGGGGTCTTCTGGCTGTAAATTTAAAGCTGAAGAGTTGTTCTCTGCTACCTGATCCATTTAAGGAGTATTTGAACTATGTCATCTGTGGCCTTGCTTGGAAAAAACTGCAAAAAACTCAATTGTCAATTTTGTTAAAGTCAGCTGGCTTGGGGACAATCCAGGGGTTTTCCTAGTTTGGATGACTGATGGTTGAGTGACAGAACCAGTTCACTGGGAATGTTTTACTTTTGAACATTATCCACTGAGTAATTTCCTCTTCAGTGTGGTGTTTTCACACAGCACTTCCTTCTCTTGAACTAGGTTAGATTAATTGCCACTGAGAGCTGAAGTACACTTTAACTGCTTACCCCACGTTTGTGTTTTGTTTTTCTCTGCAATGTCTCTGTAGATTTGCCAACAGTCTCCCAATTAATGACCCTCTGCAGACTGTTTACCAGCTGATGTCTGGAAGGATGCCAGCTGCATCCACGGTAAGATTCACTGGGAGCTGCAGGGAGTAGTGGAGTTCCCAAAAGAAATCTTCCCCAGAATGTCAGAGAAGTTGTTTTGGTCCTTTTCAGGTTGAAACACTTACCCATGCAGAGCTCCAGTCACTGATTTGACCTAGTAATTCTTCTAATTTCAGTGCTGTGGAGATGAGAAGTGGGGAGACTGGAGGCCTCATCTAGCAATGGTGTTATCCAACTTGACCAATAATGTGGACTTGGAATCCAGGACCATTGCTACCATGGGAGACACTCTTGGTAACTCTTGGGGAAATGAACAGGGTGATGACTGAAGGAAAAACTTGGATTGCTCAGCCTATTTTTTTGAAGACAGGCCATTTCTCTATAAAATATAAAGGAGGGCAGTTTTATATGAGCTTGTCTCTATTGTGAAGGCATTTGAATGTAATACCAAACAAAACAGGACACAAAATGTGCCACTCCACTGAGCTATCCTGAGCTCTGTCCTTTATTTCTCTACAGCTTCTAAAGGCCTGCTGGATGCTGCTCATTTTTGTTACCTTATGGCCCAAGTTGGATTTGGAGTTTACACAAGGAAGACAACAAAGCTTGTCCTAATTGGATCAAATCACAGGTTTGGCTTTCTTTTTTTAAACACACCTTTCTCAATGCAAAAATGAAAGACAAAATTGCACTGTTCCCCTTATCCTCACTAGCTGGTTTTGAGATAATTATTTGATGTCCTGTCTAGTAGAAGTTGTCAATGTTTTGAGTCTAACAGAGCTGTGTGTCTGACATTGACAGATCTGTGTTTATTGTCAGCTCAAATAATGTTTTTCTTCTGTTTGAAACAGCTTGCCATTTTTAAAGTTTGCCACCAATGAAGCCATTCAAAGAACAGAAGCATATGAATATGCACAGTCACTAGGAAGTCAGCCTGGCTGCTTGCCCAATTTCCAGGTGAGGAGCTGTTCCTGTTGTGATTTGGTTTCTGTTTTGGCAGATTTCATTGCTTTTAATCTCATGTGCTGTAGTCAGTGTGGCAAGTATTTTCTCTGTTATAACATGAAATATTCATGGATAGTAATGCCATATAGCTGTTTTCCTGTTGTCATTTCATTTTCACTTTTTTCATCTCTACATCCTGAACTTCTGAATTTTAACTTTATAAATTGTAATTCTGTATTCCAAAAGAAAAATCCAGCAGAATTTGCTGGCACTAGCTGTAGATAAATACAAACTTCCAATGGATGCATTAGGCGGAAGAGGAGAATTGAATGCTTTTGCCTTTAATTGTAGATGTGATAATAAGCTATCTGAGCTTTCAGCTGAAATGTCAGGCTGCCTTGTATTTGTTACCACCCAGAGTGTTGTGACCACTTGGTTTATTTGTCCTGCTTGCCTCCCCAGGTTTTCAAGTTCATCTATGCCTGTCGGCTGGCTGAGATGGGCCTTGCTGCCCAGGCTTTCCACTACTGTGAAGTCATTTCCAGAACTGTCCTCAAAGATCCACATTACTATTCCCCTGTGCTGATTGGCCAGCTAATCCAGGTAACAACAGGAAGAATGAAGTGTTTGTGGCTGGATATTATAGGTGGGAAGCTGTGGCTGATGAACTCACACTTTGCAATGGTTCCTTTCCTCAGATGTCATCCCAGCTGCGCCTGTTTGACCCTCAGATAAAAGAAAAACCAGAACAGGAATCTTTTATTGAACCCTCCTGGTTAGTGACACTTCGACATGTGGATGGACAGATCAAGGTATGGTGTGTCGTTTTCAGCATGAATTAGTCCCTTTAAAGGATTAATGTAAATCCATTTTTTAAATGGTTTTGTTTAATCACAGAAACATGAGAAGTGACCTTATATATTCATGTCCTAAATTGCAAATATTATAGTGTAAACCAAGTGAATTTACCACACTTTAGTGCTCTTAGATTCAATACAAAATAATTAAAAATATATGAGACAGAGTTTTCTTAATACCATAATGGAAGGAGAGTTGCAAGACTCATTAGGTTGCAGTGATCAGGGGATCTGATTGCCATAAAAATATCTTGTGTGTGGATTGCTGTTGCTAGATTATAACAGAGTGGAAATACTTACTGTTTATTTAAAGAGACTTTTTAGAAATTTGAGCCCTGAGCTAATTAACTGTGTTTCAATTTAAAAACAAACCCTTTCAATCATTGGTTGATCTTGGCTTATAAATGGCTGACAACTCGGGGGGTTTTTTTTGACTGAACACTAAAAAACTGTTTTCACACCTAAGATTTCCTTTGCTCTGTGTTCCCTTGGTTATGAGCTGAATGTCTGGTACAGATCAGTTAATAATATCTTGTTTTTTCCTGCAGGAGGGTGCAATAGCTTATACCACAGACAGATCCACTCCTCCTCCCTATGAATGCAGCACTCCCAGCTCTGAGCTGGACCGTGCCAGTCAGTGTGATGGGGGAGGTGGCCGTGACGTGGGGCCAGGTGCTGAAAATGCCTTGCTGGCATCCTTGTTACCCAATATGGCTCAACAGATGCAGAGCGTGCAGCTGATGCCTTCAGGTTGGTGTTTCATATCCTTTATGACAGAGAGGAAAACAAAGGTTTTGGGTTTCTGATACAAGAAACCACTTAAGAGGTTGGTTGGAACAGGGAGGTTTCACTTCTGCATTGTATCATTCGTAGGGCAAAAGGTTCACACTGGAATTTCTGTTCAATTAGAACTCCTCACTCTGTTTTTCTTTCATGCTGCAGTACCTCAGGCTGTCCTTGATGGCTCAGCTGCCATGATTCCTCCTGGTGACCAGGGAAGTGTCCCCTTCTACCCAGTGGCTCCTCAGCCTCTTGGCCCCGGACCTGGCTTTGCACCTCAAGGATTTTCAAATCCCTATGGAACTGAACCATCCCCACTATATTTAGGGTCAACACTACCCCCAGGAGGGCCACCACAAGAAATGGAACCACAGCCAGAAGAGCAGAAAAACCTGGAAACAGGTCTGGGATCTTAATAAACAGCTTTCCTTCCTTAGAAGGGGAATGAAGTGTTTCAAGGAATAATTCAAAATATCTCAGTATTTTAAAAATAGACATGTTTTGGGTAATGAAATTTAAAAGCACCATGTAATGGTATAGAAACATATATAGAAGTTGTAGTATTCATCCTGCTTTTTTGGCTTACTTTAAAAGATTTAGACCTTGACATATAATCCCTGAGTGCAGTGAGATTGACAGTTCTGTTTCTAAGGGATTTCCAAGGGATATCAGGGATTTCTGCCTCTGGACATGAGTTTCTAGGACCCTGATAGGTTTTAACTCAGTGACAGCAGAGCCTGACACATGTGGAGGGAAGGAAATGTAAGTTTGGCAGAGTTTGAGATGTGAAGAACCTTTAACTGCACCATCCTGATGGTTGCATCCCTTAGCCTGCTCTGGCCTGTGTTTAGAACTAACACAAACCCAGACAGGAGAGGAAAAAAATCACAGCAATTGCAGCTCTCATTCTTTAAAAGACCAGGTTCTCTCTAGCACAAAACTTATAACTGGTGAAAACTTTTGCCTTAAAACTATTGTGGGGCTTGGGGGCTTTGGTGTTTATTGTTGGGTTTTTTTTGTTGGTGTGTGTCCCTGCTAACATAATTAATTTTTTTTTTAAGGAATGCAGAGAATTGCCCCGGAGTCTCCTTCACAAAACTCCTTCCCTGAACAGAGAGAGGATGATTTCTATGGCAGAATGGCTAACATGGTATTGTTATTTCACACATTTCATCAGCTGCATTGCAGCACAATGCAAACACAAGAGGATTTGGGGGCTCTGTATTGCTCTTCAGCAAGACTTGAAGCTCGGTTTTTAGAAGTCCCCAAAGAACCAGATTAAATGTCTTTGTGTGGAAATTTTTGATAAAAATTTAATGCTGTGTCAGATATTTATCTGCTTGTTTATTATGCATTTATGTCCTGACTTGGTATCTAACCAGGCACAAGGATAAATATCCATCTTCAGGTTTATTTTGTGTGAACTTTTAGATCTGTTCTGTTTATGGATTTTTCAAAGAAGGATTGTTTTTTAGCAAAATGAAATGTGATCCATCACTGCAGCAGTGACAACTTTCCTGTGCATTTGTCACCCAGGGCTATGGACAAAGATCCCGAACAACCTCGGAGTCTTCTGCTCATTCTGTGGGGCGAGAGAGATCCAACTCTGCAGCAAAACAGCCCTCTCCTCCTCCCTCTGCTCCTGCAGGGAAAGAGACTAAAAAAGAAACAAAAAAGGAGGCAGCACCTAGAAAGGTAAACTTTCTTAGGAAGGTACCTACAGCTGGAGGAGATTTGTTAGTAAATGTGGTAACTCCTTCTCCACAGTCCTTAAGAAGTCCTGGCTAAACTATTTATTTCTACTTATTAGTTGTAACTCTGGGCTCAGATTTGAAGTCCCTAACAGAAAATGTGTTGTTGCATGAAAGTTTGTTTTAACTTGCCTGTCAAGTGAGACAAGAATTAACTGAGAGGGAGAGAATTAACTGAGTAGATTTAATTTGTTTTTAGACTGGTGCAACCTGGTTTCGCTGGCTGATGGGAAAAGGAAAGAATGAGGCTCACCTGCCAGATGACAAGAATAAATCAGTAAGGCCCCCAAAATCACAAAAACCTTTATACACTTGAATTTGTTCCTAATGTTCTCCTGGATGACAGATGAACGTTGTTTTGATGAGTAAACAAATTACTGTAAAACTTTGAAGATTATTCTTATTCTAAGACCAGCTTTTTTTAAAAAAAATAGGTTATTTTAAACTTTTTTAGCAGCTTGCTTTGAGCTCTTTGTTTTTGACTGTGATTTTCTTTTAGATTGTTTGGGATGAGCAGAAACAACGTTGGGTTAATCTGGATGAACCAGAAGAAGAGGTAAAAATCTGAGTCCTCATGATTTCTCCAAGTGGAAAACAAAAATCTGTACTTGGCACACAGTTTTCTTTTACCTGTTATTGTCTGTTAAGACAAACGGCTGCTTTTTACTGAATTTGGATTAAAATGTGCAACATTAGTCCATGATGTGATTGGATTTCATTGTCTCCCTGCAGAGTAAACCTCCTCCACCACCTCCAACAGGATTTCCTAAAGCTGCTCAGGCTGCTCCTCCTGGGCCTGGAGGCCCACCTGGTGCCTCTGTCAACGTCTTCTCCAGGAGAGCAGGTAACAGCCAGCACTGGTATTTGAAGACTTCTGCCTTCATATTTTATGCAGGGGGAAGTCCTGACTTTCCCAGGGTTGTTTGGGAACAGTTATCAGCTCAGTGGAGCTGTGGCTATTGCTGGCTTTGCTTGTGCCCAGCTCCTCTACTGCTGTTACAGTATCATGACTTGGGTATTACTGTTTGTATCCCTGGATACAAACAGTAATTTCCTGATCCTGAAAGATGCTTTAACCAGCAAACTGTTCAAAGTAGACACAGGCATGATAAAGACAAGGGTTATTTGTGTTTTTCTGCATGTTTCTGGTTTAGCTGGAAGCAGAGCCCGTTATGTGGATGTCCTGAATCCAGGAGGAACCAAGACAAGTGGTGCTGTTCCTGCACCATCAGACCTGTTTGCCCCCCTGACACCAATGCCCATTCCTGCCAACGTCTTTGTTCCAAACTCAGGTGTGTGGATAGGATTGTGGGGAGGTTTTATGGCTGGTTATGGGGTGTGTTTGGCTAAATCCTATTTCCTCTGTAGTTCCAGGGGAATCCCAGCCCATGGAAGGGAGTGGAGCAGCAGAGCACACGCCAGCTGCAAACCAAACCAACACAGACCCTGCTGCAGCTGTGGAACCAGAGGTGGGTTCAAAGGAATGTCTTGCAGACAGAACCCAAATTTCTGATTCAAACCCCCTCAGGCTTCTGAGCAGCAGTTTCACAGCCACAGTCCATAAAGCATGATGTTCTTGTAGGGTTTGTAGTTTAACCTTTTACTGAAAGAACAGAAGAGAAATGCAAGTGAGAATGGAAGTGGGAGTTCACATTTCCTAATTTGGCAGGGCTGCAGCTCCCATGGGTGCAGGAAGGGGACAGAGAACATGGGAATAGTCTTAAACTGTGTGTCACACCTGCCTGATGTGCTGTAACATTGTTCTGCCTCAGTGGGATCTCTAAGGGAAATGTGGAATAGCCTCCTAGTAACGATGATAAACAGAAGTGCCTTGTTTTTCTTCAGTACTTGAACCCTGCAGCTCTTCCTCCTGGATCTGGGCTTCATGTTCCTAACCCTGATGGCTCCCAGTCAGGAGAGGTAAGGCTTGATGCAAAGTATTTAATTAATGACTTTTTACAGTTAATTGTAGTGGTCTTACAATGGGCCATCTAAAACAACAAGTAACTGATTCAGTTGCTGATAAGTAGCCAAGATGTGATATGACTACCTCCAGAATTACGCAGAAAAGACCTCTAAGCCCATATGAGAAGTTCAGCCTCCATGTCCTGCATTCTGTGATCTCCTTTTCCTGCATAAGTACTTTTAAAAGCCTTTTTCTGAGTAAAATATCAGTACCAGTTGAAGGGTCTCTTCTTGCCTCCATGCATGCATATAATTTCACTAATATTAAGTGCAAGGCACAAGAAGAGCAAGTTGCTGTGTGCCAGGCAGAGTAACATGACCTTTGTTCCTACTAAATGTTTTCTATACCTACATAATTTCGTGCTTAAAGAAGTCGTTTTGATTTAAACTAACTTCTGGCTTTACGTTTGTTTTTGTTTTTGTTTTAACTTGAAGTTGGTTTAACCTTTGGCAGTGAGACTTTGACAATGAAATAAAACAACTGAAAGCTTGGGGCAGTGACATGCATGACGACTTTTTTTATTTGTGTTTTTTTGTATTTGTGTGTTCTTGCTGTTTTGTAGCTTTCGCGCTCTAGTTCAATGAGTTCATTATCACGTGAAGTAAGCCAGCATTTTAATCAGGTACATGTGGCTGGCCATTCTCATTTATGTTAACTTATTTACTTTCCCCCCTCCCCTCTTTATTTTGCATTTGCTCAAATACTAATGCTACTTTTAGTCATTTCCCCCTCATCTCACAGAAATATCATTAAAAGTAGATCATGATGTCGTGTTCCTTTTTACACTCAAACAGGGTCTTTAGTTTTGTGTGTTTATGAGAGTGCATGTAATCCAGGCATGCTTTTTATTTATGTTCCTAAGAGATTCACATAATTTCATCATCTTTTTGCTGGGATACTGAAGAAATCAGTTGATTTTAAACAAAAAATACCGAAAATCCTCCAACGAAACCAAACAAACCTCCTAAAAAGACTCAATACAAGCAAAACTTGGTCATTCTGCTGCTGCCAGTCTCAAATTGGTAATAAACCATCTGCAAAAGTCCCTGTAGGAATTAAAGGAATGCTTCATCTCTGCTGGAAGTTCCAGAGCTGTGGGGTCACCACAAAGGGGTGGTGACACAAACCTTTCTGATATTTCTTAGTCAAGCAAAACCTGACAAAGAATGTTTATTTTGGGGCAAGTCCTGAGGTTTACTAACAAAGGCAGAAGGTACTAATTGAGTGGAGTTGCACTGGTGTCATGTGTTGGTTTTGCATGCTTTGGACTTGCTATTTGCAGTTGATGCATGTGCCATTGTTTGGCCAATTCCTACATGAAGCCAGCCCTGTTCTAGATCTGGATGCAAACTGTACCAGCACTCTGGAGTTGTTCCAATAGGCTGCGCTCTCCATGTTGTTGGCATTATTCCTGTGAATATTTGCTCTGTATAACTTAGCATTCTATGTTTGAGAGGCACTGGAGTGCCCTTGCCTAATTTCAGTGTTTTCTCTTCCCAGCCTGCAGCCATTCCACCCTCGGGGGCACCTTCAGCAGGAGCAGTACCGTTCTACAACCCCTCTCAATTTGCACAAGTGAGTGAAGGCCTCATCTTTCCTTTTCCTTATCCTTATTACCCAGCATTTCCCAGAGAAGCTGTGGCTGCCCCATCCCTGGCAGTGTCCAAGGCCAGGCTGGACAGGGTTCAGAGCAGTCTGGGATAGTGGAAGGTGTCCCTGCCCATGGGAGGGGTTGGAATTTGATGTCCTTTAAAGTCCCTTCTGAAGTAAACCAGTCTAATTCTATACTTTGAACAAAACACGATTTTGTGCTTCACCAGCTTAATCTGGGTTGTTGCACATAGAGTGCTGAATGTGCACAAAGATCAGTCTGGCACCTGTTCAATTTAACAAGTTTCCATTCAAAACTTTATTCCTGATTTTTTGAATTTTGTCTCCAGCATGACTCTTTTACAGAACATTTTGTTCATTGCTGTTCTTTTTTTTTAGTCTCCTGCAGCCACTGGAAGTTCAAGACTGGGAAGAATTGGACAGAGGAAGTATCCAACATTGAAGTAGAATACAATGGCTTTGTATTTGGAATCCTTACTCATGTTCTGAGTATGCAAAGAACTATTCAGCCTTATGGCACATGGTATCAGCTGCAGTTGACATGACAGAAACCTAATGATGGGTGATCTCTTTCATGCTTGCACCTCATCTACGCAAACCATTACCAAACATGAAATATATGTAACTTTTCCTTTTCAAAACCTGGCTAGAAATAGCTTTGCTGTGATAAAGAATAGACACAAGAGAGGAAATAGTTGCTGTCTGTTACAAAACCTGTTTGTAAATTGCATAGGCAATTTATTCCTTAAGTTTATTTTAGACCTTACTAGCGTGACCTTCCAAGACATAGTTTCAGGGATTCCTTAATTTCTGAAGGATGCTCCCCTCCCAGCAGGGGTGAAAAAAAAACAAACATGTCCACATTGTAAGATAACACTGTGGCCTTAAGAGGACCATGCACAATCGTGATGCTTTCAGCCAGAGTGTGGAACCAGAGATGTTCCCCTGGGAGAGGCTCACCCAGGAGCTGCCTTGTGCTGGTTTGGTTTTGGGGAGGCGGGAGGGGGCCACAGCTCATCCAAATAAATCGACCTATATTGAATGAAAACTGTGACTGTAATCTAATCCTGATTTGATTTGGATCTTTCCTAGTCTGTATGTAGTTTGTGGTTTTAGACTACCTGTAAAGCCAAGTGTATAGTGGGAAGGAGCTCTGTATCATAGCCAACGCTGTTCTCTTGACGAGTGAGTGTTTGTTTAAGTGCAATACGGTTACTTTGCTTTCTCTCAAACTGCTGGCACTCTGCAGCTGGGGGGTAACAGCTTGAGAGTTGTTTCTTTTTTCCTTTTGGGAGTGCCAGAATCAGTGTAATAATCCGTTCTTGAATCTCCCTTACTAAAATAACCAAGGTCTTAAAATAGCTAACAGCTGAATTTTATACTAAAGTAGATGGATTAGACCTCTGCAGATGGACTTTAAAATCTTTAGATTTAATATAGGCAATCTTGAAAACCATGATATGCAGCGTTTATATTCACTGAAGAATCTGAATTATCTGCAAAGAGAGAAATAAACTTTAAATATTTATTTAATCATTAGGCCATATTTTATTTAGAACTTGCCACCAAACTATTTGATTTTACTTGAATTTCTGCCCAGGAGTAGAAGTAATATGAATGTGAAATTGCCAGTATTTGTTCCCAACGGTTGGTTTTTTTGGTTTTTGTTTTTTTTTTTTTTTCTGAATATCACCACTTTTCTAAGATCGTGATAGCCTTATGTATGTCCCAAAAGGTTTGTATGCAGCCCAAGCAAAACACTATTTGGGGGGATTAGAAACCTTTGTTTGCTGGTCCATTCTCAATTCCAGACCTGGACAGCAGCAGTCAGTGTGGTTTACTTTTCTATAATTGAAACCTGATCAGACACTTGGCTTTCCTCTAGTCCAGCCAGGCTGCTGATTATTTTCTCCTTTCAGTAGAGACTGCCAAACAACTTCATTTGAGGAGGCTCCCTCTGAGGTGGGAGTGGCTGTCTTTCCTAAGTGTAAGATTTGACACTGTAAATTCTTAAATAAAATATTTTGCGCTCTGGAGCACTTTCACATTTTACTTTCTTCTTGTGGTTATTGTTTTAGTGAGCTGGGTGGAGGAGCTGGTGCTCTTCATTGGAGCAGGTTTAGATGCGATATTGGGAAGAAGTCCTTCCCTTTGAGGGTGAAGAGGCTCTGGCACAGGTCGCCCAGAGAAGCTGTGGAACCTTTTTCCCCGTCCCTGGAAGTGTCCAAGGTCAGGCTGGACAGGGCTTGGAGCCTATGGAAGGTGTCCCTATCCATGGCAAAGGTTGGAAACTGGGTGATGTTCAAGGTCCCTACCACCTGTGATTGTGATCATTGCTTGAACTGAAATGTTCAAAATTGAAGCTTTAGGCTTAATACAGGCAACTTTTTAATTTCTTTTAGCGTAACACGTTTACTTTCAGCTGCTTTTTAAACGCCGCCTTCAGCCCGCGTCGTGACAGCCGCGACTTTCCGCGATCGCTGCCGGGCGCTCCTCCGGCCGCCGGGGGGCGCTGCGGGCGAGGCGCGCCCGGCCCAGCGCTGCCCTCGTTGCCACGGCCGGGCCGGGGCGACCGCACCGGCACCGAGACCGGCAACGGGTCCGGTACACAAACGGGCCCCGGCACGGCCGCTGCGACCGCGGACACCGGCGGGGAGCCGTGAGGAACCGGTGAGGCCCGGGCTGCGTCCCGCCCGCAGCGGCGGGGAAGGGGCGGCCCCGGCGGGAGGGAGGCGCGGCCGGGGTGAGGGTGAGGGCCGGGGCCGGGCCCCCTGCCCGGCCGGGGGATGCCCCGGCGGCCCCTCCGTGCCAAACCCGCGCTCTGGGCTGCGGTCACCGCGTGTTGCCCTCCCGGGGCCGGGGGAGGCTGGCCCGCGGTAGCCGCAGAATGACGAGGTGCTTCCCCCGTGCAGAGATCTGCTCGAACCCCTTTTCTGTACCCTAAAGCCACCCCTGGGGTATTTTCTCGGTGTCAGCGGCGGTGAGCGGGGTTGGTGAGAGGCAGCAAAAGGCGGCAGCGATTTCCCGGCTGTGGGATCACTGGAAATTTCCTGGCCTCGGGCTGCGGGTTGGTCGTGCTGGTGACGCCGTGTGTACAGCAAGGACAACGAGCTGTGGCTTCTGTGCAGCTTAAATTTCCTTTCGTGCTAACAGGGCGCACAGCCTTTCCTTAAAGAAGGATGTACACAGCCGTGCTGTCTGCAGCACGAAGGAGGTCTCTGCTCTGCTTTTGGGGGGAAAAAACGGGAAATAACAGTGATTTTCTAACAAGGTCACGTTAAGGTGTCAGTTGTGCTAGAGGGAGGTCCTGCAAGGAGATGCTTTCTGATCAAGGAGTACAGTTTGCAGCTCGATAACTTTTCATTCTTACATCTTTCTCTTGGGGGAATCCAGGTATCCCACGTCTTGGAATTTTGCAGACAATGCATCTGCCTGCACATTCACCTGCCCTTCATTCCCAGCTAAAGGCTGAGCTGCCTGCAATTGCCATGTCTTGCTGGCTGAGTAAAGCCCGGTGAACCCACAGGGTGATAAAGGGAAGGAAACTATGCTTTGAGGAACTTTTCATGTGGAGCAGTTTCCACAGCTGGTACCTGGGAGACAATGAGTACTCCAAATGGATTTCCGCAGCACTCAAGGGTGTGTGTTACTCGGAGCATGGAGGGTGGAGCAGTACAGGACCTGCAGGCAAAAAAAGCTGGAAAAGCAGCCAAAAAGGAGTCTGGGGGCGACGGGGCACCTCTGAAAATAGGCACGCCCATAAGTGAGACCTTAAAGCTCCTGCCAGAAGAACTCAAAGCCAATATGAAAATTAAATCGATCACTCCAAGGCCCCCTCGGAAGCCCCGGCTGGAACGTGCTGCATCCCTGGATGAGAAGAGCTGGAGGAAGTGGAGACGATTTCGGACAAGCCAGGAAAGTCTGACCGATCCCAACGAGACGAGCTCCTCCAACGGCTCCCTGCAGGAAGCGTCCCCCAGCCCTCCCACCAGGGGCAGGGCCAGCCCCTGCAATCCCTGCTGCCAGCAGGATTCCTTGCACAGTTCACCAGACGCCTTGGAAGCCAGTCCCGGGGGGAAGAGCAGGGGAGGCGCCTCGGACCTGGGCAAACGAGCCTCCGAGATCTCCAGTGCCTTTGGGGGGCTCCTGCGGGGGAAGGGGTTCGCGGGGGGCAAACCCCGCCTGGCCCAAATCATGCCGGCCCGCCCGCTCCCCCCCATGGAGCTCAACGTGGCCTCCCACTCACTGAGGACAGCTAATAGGATCGACTCAGATTGTCTGGATTACCGACATTATTCTCAGCACAAGTTTGGGAGGGTGAGCAGCAGCCTCAGCGACTCCCGGCTGCAGGGCAATGGGACGCTCTACGACAATTGCTCCACGGACTCCATGAAATCCACCTTCAGCGTGCTCACTCCCATCCGAGCCAAGGATGTCCGCAGCAGGTAGGGCTGCCCCAGCTTTTCTCCTGGATTTGAGGTGTTAGCAGGGAGGAGAATCCCACTGGGCAGCAGGGAACTTCTGAGCTCCTGGTAAAGCACAAAAGCCGTTCTGTGTTATTTAACCTGCTGTGAAGAGAGTTGGAAGCTGAAGAGATCAGTACAAATACTCTGCATTTGCTCCTTTTAGCTGAGTATTTTCATAAATACGAGTCTGATTTGCTGTCGCTTTGCTTGTAATATTAACATAATCTGGTTTGAGAATTAAGAAGTGGTGGCTGTGCGTGCCAGCAGCTGGGAAAACTGAATTTTTTTTTAGAAAAATCTAAAGGTACACTGGGCTTGAACCAAAAGGATAAATTACAGAAAAAAATAACACCAGATATTTTAAATCGAGATTGTCATGCAGCATTATCACAGTCCTGTGAGGTGCTGAGCAGATGTTGCACTTGTTTGGTTTCTGGCAGGATCAAATTATGTGCTGGGAACTACTCCAGTATCCCACAGGAGCTCCTCTGCCCCAGCTTCTCCAGGAGGGAAAAATGTAATCATTGATCCAAAGTATGGGAGTCAGTAGTAGAGGGGAAATAATTCTGAGATAAATTAAAGTGTTACTAGCTGATAAAAAAGCCCCAAAGATAGTTACTTGTTTGCCATGAGGGTTTTCTTTCCCATTCCTCCCTAAGGCAGCTGGAGCCAGGTTGGGTTGCCCAGAACACCCTGACATTTTTCTCTCATCATTATTTGCAGAGCTTAAGCAAGATTAAAAATGCTTATTCAACATGCAGTCCCTGTGCCAGCATCCCTCATCTCTGTAAGCATGTCCTTCAGAGAGGCAGGTGCTGTGGGATGCATCTGTCCTTCCCAAAGGGGATATTTTGAGACCTTAGGCTCAATAAAAAATATTTGCTTGAAGCTGATTTGATGAGCTGAATTGAAGGAAGGTGAGCTTGAGTTTTTGGTTAGGAGAAACCTGATGCCAGAACACTGGGACTGGTGGAGCTGTTTTTATGTTTGAAGTAAACTGAGCTGCTTCAAGGTACCCAAATTTAATGGAATCACAGAATGGTTTGGGTGGAAGGGACCTCAAAGCTCATCCAGTCTCACCCCTGCCATGGCAGGGACACCTTCCACCATCCCTGGGTGCTCCAAGCCTCATCCAGCCTGGCCTTGGACACTGCCAGGGATCCAGGGGCAGCCACAGCTTCTCTTGGCAACCTGAGATTATCAAACCAATTTCTTTGTTCTGTGTCTGGATGAGTATTAGTGGAGCTGAAGACTTTGGATGGCTTCAGCCTTCTCATCACAGAACTTGAGCAGCATCAGCCTCACCATCACCCTCATGTCCTGGCTTTGAAAGGAACTTTAGGCAAGCAGAACAATTTATAAATATTAAATTCCTTCTTCCTAAAGGTATATTCTTGATTACTCCAAGATTCAAACATTACAACATCAATATCCCAGCTGCAATACCTTTCCTTAGATGCTGTTTTTTGGGTCTTCTGTCCACAGGAGCTATTTGGAAGGCAGCCTTCTGGCAAGTGGTGCCTTAATGGGAGCAGAGGAACTCAGCAGATACTTCCCTAATCGGAATATGGGAATCTTTGTGGCCACCTGGAACATGCAGGGGCAGAAGGTAGGTGCAGAGAGGTCTTCACAGGTCCTTTGGCAGCAGTAAAGTTACCCCAGCTCTACTGAGAGGACTGGGGTGATGTTTTTCTGTTCATGATTATGTTCCTTGTCAACCTGAGTCATCATCTTTGTCCAATTACAAGGTAATTTCTAGTAAATCTTTGCATAACTAATACTGCTCTCTTTTCTTTTTGTTTTAAATTTCTTTTGTAATAGGAGCTTCCAGCAAATCTGGATGACTTCTTATTGCCAACAGATCCAGACTTTGCCCAGGACATGTATGTCATTGGGGTTCAAGAAGGCTGTCCAGACAGGTAGCAAAAACAATGTAATGAATCATCTTCTTTTATTGTTAACTAAACATTTTGCTTTGAATTAGACCAGAAATAGGCTCCATTATATTTCTAATATTTTCAATAATCAACCCATTTAACAAGACTGAATTCTATTGTATGAACACCAGAGGAAATGGGATTTAGAGGAAAAAGTCACAGAGATCTGTAAATCATAAAATCCCAGAATGGTTTGGGTTGGAAGGAGCATTAAAATCCATCCAGTGCCACCCCCTGCCATGGGCAGGGACACCTTCCACTAGGCCAGGGTGCTCCAAGCCCTGTCCATCCTGGCCTTGGGCACTTCCAGGGATGGAACAGCTGCTCTGGGCATACAGAATTTCATCCTGATGGCAAAGCTCTGCTGATTTCTGTGGCACCTCAGCAGCCACCCCTTAGATCAGTGCAGGGAGGTTTTGCTTATCACTTGTTCTGTGTGCGAGGGATTGCTCTGTGTGCACAAGGCTGATCTGCTCTCCTGGTTGTTGTCTCCTGTGCTGTCTGTGTGATCCAGCTGTTGTTCTTTCCTGCAGAAGGGAGTGGGAGATCCGCCTGCAGGAGACACTGGGCCCCCACTACGTCCTGCTGCACTCGGCTGCTCATGGAGTGCTCTACATGTCCGTGTTCATCCGCAGGGACCTCATCTGGTTCTGCTCGGGTGTGTGGGGAGCTGAAGGCACTGCTGCCAGCCCGTGCCCTGCCCTTTTCTCCCTCCTCTAACCTCCCTGCTCACTGTCAGAAGCGTTTCAGTAACAGCGTCTTCTTTTCCTCCTTCCAGAAGTGGAGTATGCCACGGTGACAACTCGAATCGTGTCTCAGATCAAAACCAAGGGAGCTCTGGGAATCAGCTTCACGTTTTTCGGGACCTCCTTTCTCTTCATCACCTCCCACTTCACATGTGAGACATTTGCAATCTTGCTAGGAGTGTCCTGGTTGAGGGAGGAGAGGAGGGAGCTGTACAGAGGTGAAGAGAGCAGGACAGGCTAAAGCCAAAGCTCAGTGTTGCTGAGCTGAGGATAAGGGAGGAGATTTCATACCAAACTTACAAAAGAACTGTGTTTATGGAAACAGAAATGAACTCTGCACCATTGTATTTATTTTTCCACACTTTCTGCCATCATTATTCAGTGCAGACACTTGCAGAGTGCCACATTTTACGTGTGGAAAATGTCTGATACCCTTTGGAAGCTCCCAGTATAACCAAAAGTGGTCATTGAATGAAAATGATTCATTGTTGGCAGTGATGGGGTTTCTGTCTTGCAGCTGGGGACAGTAAAGTGAATGAGAGGAAACTGGACTACAACAAAACCATTCAAGCCCTTACACTTCCCAAGAATGTTCCGGACACAAATCCATATCGATCCAGTTCTAGTAAGTGTGAAACCCTGAGCATGGGGGAGCCCAGGTCAGCAGAGTCTGTGCCTTGTCTCTCAGTCTGCACTGAGAAAGAGACAAGAAGAATGATCATCTGAGACTGTGTAAAAAGAGACTGCAGCTCTTTTTGTCTGAGGATGTTTATAATTCACATGATTTATTTTTTTTCTTGAAATTGGGAATTTGAGAATAAAATGGAAATGGGAGAGAGAAAATTCAAAAGGGAATTTTTGCCTGATGTATTTTTTTAGCAGTATGATAATTTTGGTTTAATTATTATGAATATTACAGATGTGTTTCACTTTCCAAGTGTTTTCTAGAACAATTAGGAATTACTTTATTTCAAAATTTAAGAGAATAAACCTTATGTCACTTTGCATGTAGACAGGTCAGAGTATTGTTTGCCAAAGTCTGCTATTGTTTCCTAATACGGTGCTGACAACTTGATACCTAGATAAATAATTAGGTCCTTTTACTAGGAAATTGAATGTACTCTTTATCTGCAGTGCAGCATTAGCTTTTTGTGTTCTCTCTGGTGTTAGGTCCTATAGATAGATTGGTCTCTTTTCAGCTTTTTCTGTGTTTTTTAACATTTCTGTTCTGTTTTCTCCTGGGTTGTTAATTCCCACATTCAGTGGTGATCACAGGTAGCAAATATACTCAATATCACATCTCCAGGCAGTGAAAAGAAAGAATTTCTTCCTGTACCTCAAAGCCATTCAGCAGCATCCCTTGAACACTTGTGGTGTGGATTTGCAGGTGATGTCACAACTCGGTTTGATGAAGTTTTCTGGTTTGGCGACTTCAACTTCCGGCTGAATAAGGATCGGGAGACTGTGGATT
The DNA here is from genome assembly GCA_013400495.1 of Nicator chloris. Classification (NCBI taxonomy): domain Eukaryota; kingdom Metazoa; phylum Chordata; class Aves; order Passeriformes; family Pycnonotidae; genus Nicator; species Nicator chloris. The sequence goes on along the minus strand of WAAE01005376.1, from coordinate 264,197 downwards.
CCATCCTGAGCCAGAACCCAGACACAGACGTGTCCAAGCTCCTGGTGTATGACCAACTGACCAGTGAGATGAGTCGGGGTAAGGGGCAGCTCTTCATCTCCCTCCTCTCCAGAAACCAAGATACCTATACACAGGACTAATGTCAGCCCAGTCCCCATTTCCTGGAGACCTTTCCTGCTTTCTTTGGTTAAGTTTCCTAAAAAAGGGAGTCAGCAGTTGTCAAATACAATGGCAGTGTATCAAGGGACCTTTTGCTGTAGCAGTTTGCTCTATTTAACATAACCTCCCAAGCCATCTGCTGCTGTTTCATCTGACTCCTCCACAACCTGGGCATCATTCTGTCCCAGTGTCCAAGGAATTTAGATTTGAACAGCATTTGCAGAGCAGCATGAGCTTTCACTGGAAGGGGAAGTGCATGGACCAGGACTTCTTTGTTTGATTGACCACTGACTAAACAGCCACTGGCTATTTTTCATCCTCTCCATGTCAGCTTGCTCCCTTTCTGGAGCCCAAGCCCAGGTTTTTCTGGGATGTACATGGCTGTTGTTTCTAGCCAGCATTAGTAGACACAGTGCCCAGTTCTCAGGAAGGCGTTTGCTCATGCTGTTCTCCCCTTCCCTTACAGGGTCTATTTTCAAAGGATTCCAAGAGGCTGATATCCATTTCCGTCCTTCCTACAAGTTTGACATAGGAAAGGACAGCTATGACACCACTTCCAAACAAAGGACTCCCTCCTACACGGTAAGGGATGATTTCAGAAGCCAAAGGCAGTTCAGTTATGCTGAGATTTGTTGCTTAAGGGCAGCTGGGACTTCTGGAAGAAAGGACTGTTGAATTTGTGAGCACAGGCAGAGTTTGGCACAGGCTGTTAACCTCATTTTCCCTGCCTTACCTCCTGTCTGAGGGGGCTCTCTGCTGTGCTCAGAGCTGGCACAGAACAACTGTTGTGGTCAGACACTTCATTAATGGATCCCTGTCCAAGGACACTTAATTTCATTCAGTGCAGCATGATGAATTAATGGATTTGTCTCTTGTGAACTAGTGCTGCTTTCCAGGGAGGATGATGTGCAGAGGGAGTCACTGTCACTGTCCCCTCTGTCCCTGCCTCCAGGACCGAGTCGTGTTCCGCAGCCGCTACAAGGACGACATCCAGGCTGTCAAATATTCCTCCTGTCCTGTCATCAAAACCTCAGACCACCGGCCTGTGTTTGCCTTGTTTCGTGTGAGAGTGAGGCCTGGCAGGGACAAGTGAGTACCTCCTGCAGCTGCACATGATTGCTCATGGCTCCAGTGATGCCCAGGATATTCTCCTGTGTCTGTCCCTGCAGCCTGTTTGGGTTTTACCCAGTACATGCTGGTGGTCAGAGCAGTAAGAGCTTAAACCTTGCACTGACAGCTGAAATCCCTGCTGCCAGGTCCCTTTATCCTTCTGAGGGGGATAAACAGAGCCCACTGGAATTGAATAGAAATCTGTGTTACATCTGAGATACAGCTCCTTGTTTTCCCTATCTGCATGGGCAGCTTTCCTTTTCTCTTCCTCTTTCCCTCTTTAGGATCAGTTCTGTTTTCCCTCCCCAGTGGTGGGTGCAGTTCAGCACAGCTGGATGTCAGTGGAGTATTTTGAGATCCTCCAAGTTCTTAATGTCCTACTGTAGGCTGTTGTATTAGCAGAATAATTTCAAACCAAATTTTCTAAGCCTAACATTCTTAAGGCTTAGAAAATTTGGTTTGGAATTCTCTTTTTGGTGAGTAACATGGTCAGGGATTTCAAGACCTGGATATCTAGAAAAGTGATTTCTCCAAGTATTGGATCAGCAGTGCAATTACAGTGGGAATTTTTGTCTCTGGGTATTAAATACCCATTAAATAGCAGTGTGTGATGGGCTGCTCAGGTTTCCTTTGGCTTCTCTAAAACAGACCTAGGTAAGAATTGTTGAGATGAACCACACCAGTGAATACACCAACTTAGCAGTAACCTGGTTTAGCTTTTCAAATGAATGGGTTTTAATTTAGAGTCATTAAGGAAGTCTTGTATGTATGAAAGCAGGTGAGTTCATGCTAAAATTTAAAGTACATTTCCCTTTTACAACCAGCATTTTAAAGTATTGAGAAAAACCATAACTTGTTGGTGTGGAAGAACAACTCTTGTTTCTCCCACAGCAGTAGCCGAATGCCTTAAGAAAGTAAAAATCAGGTTTGTGGCCTTTGTTGTGTGAAGTAGTAGGGAAATGCTGGGCAAACAAGAACATATTTCTGGCCTGACCTGCTGGCTTGTGTTCCTGTTGCAGCATCCCCCTGGCTGCAGGGCTGTTTGACAGAGATCTCTATTTAATCGGAATAAGGAGGCGGGCTACAAGGGAACTCCTGAAACGCCGTGAACAAAAGGACCAAAGATCCAGCAGCATTTGTAGCATTTCTTGAGCTGAGAGTTCTGCAGTGCTCATGGTAGAGGTGCCCCGAAAGAGGATTTCAGGCCGTGGCAAACTCTGCAGGGAATTGTCTGCATAAGCACCTCTGGCAGTTGCTGTGGCTTGTGAAGAATGTCTTAAACCTCATCCTGGATTCATTTGCATGAGCTAATCCATGTAGCTCAAGTGCTTCTGCCGAAGAAAAGGAGCCAGTTATTTAAGACATCCAACCCAGCTGATGTAATTGATTTATTTTTAACCAGACTATCTTAGGAAGTCACTGGGTGCAGACCCTTGGTTCCCCTCCACGCAGGGGCACAGCTGCTGAAACTGGCATCACCCAGGGCAGGGGACCTAAGAAGAGCTTGCAGAAAGGTGAATTCTTTGTTTGTCTCTTTGGTTTGGTCAGATTAACTTCCATCCAGTGTGGGGTTGGGTTTGCTCCTTCTCTGTGGCCAAGTGTTGGTGTTCTGTGCAAGGAGTAACAGGGACCAGTTCCTGGCAGTTCTGTGTATGGATGGTGCTCCTGTGTTGGCCTTTTTGGGACCTCTACAGCAAATTGTGTGTGAATGTACTCCTGTACATTGAAGTGTAGAAACATTGCCTTTCAACAATCATTCTACAGGCCTTCTGTTCCTAAGGGGGTAAATACCAAACTCTCAGGCCATATATTTGTCTGCTGAGACTGCTTGAAGCAATCCCTTCCTGAACTCACTTGTCCTCCCCAGGGCTGATTAAGCACTACCTGCCTTCAGCAGCAGCAGCTGGCATTTACCTGAGAACAGGCACTGTGTGATGCTTCACCAAAGTGATGCCTAGTGAGTGCACCAGGGAGGTTTGCAGAGCAACTGCAGCCACTCAGCTCCACACAGCTCCATTACCTCCAATCACAGTCAATTCCTTTTGGTTTTATTTTTCAGATCAGTAAACTGTGAATAACTTGCTATTTTTGAAGTAGTGTTGTCTTAAGGCTATATATACTACAAGGACCAGTATGGCACTGGTGAAATGTTACGTACAGTTAATAATTAAGAACTCCTCATGGGCACAGATGGGATCATTAATCACCTTAGGACCTAAAACATCGTGCAAACACCTTGGAGGAAGTGCTGCTGACTATGCAACCTGTCCAAGACAGGCTCCTGTTCTGCGGTACATTTATGGCACTGACCTGTCTGTAGCCATCAGGTATTTGGATTTCCTTTCTTTTTAAAGGAATAAAAATAAATTAATGCAATACCTTAACTGGGAACCAGCTTTTATTGTTGTCAGAACCAGAGTTGTTTGGGTGACCTGGGCCATTTGTCTTCAGCTGGAGGGGTGGGACAGATTTCTCTGTAATTGTTTGCACTGAACAACGCATGCTCTACTTGCCAGTTCAGGAAAACCTTGGCAGATGAATTTCAGAACTCTTCCTACTTGCTCTGGTTGTTCAGAGGTCTCTTTATTTCCTCACAACCATACACAACAACTGAACAGGACTTCCACACTGTGGGCTCTGCAGGAAGCAATGCAATGTTTTCTTTGGGTTGCACAAGGAAAGGATGGGGTAAAGCAGGTTACAGCAGCCTCACAGTGCACTGCTCCCAGCTGGGATGCTCCTTACCATACACATCTAGCAGTGAAGAGCTGCAGTGCAGCTGTCTTGTATTTGTAAATCCATGTATTAGGGTATTATATAAATCCAGTGGTTTATTCCTCTTTTGAGTCTCCATTTCTTCAGCATGTCACACGTGTGGCACTTGGCTTTGTGTGACGTGGAGTCAGTCAAGATCATGTTTGTAAATGTTGTGATTTGGTATCTTGACTTCCAGCTGAGCCACACCTTTGCTGTGAGACTGATTGTGTCTTTGTTTTGCAAGGCCTTAAGTCCATCTGGGTGACACTGAGGAAATGAGGCACAGCTTTAGGGTGCAGCAGCAGCAACTCCTTTAATAACTGTTTGTATAGCAACTCTGGAAGAAAAGAACTTTTATTCTTTAGCACAGTTCATGTCCAAGTGAAAACCTTAAGAATAGGATCGATCTCATTCTCAAGTAAGTGTCCATTATGTACAGTCCTTCTGCAGAGGAACTCCACAGAAAATTGGTTCTGTCATGGGTCTGCTTTCCTTGGAGCTCTAGCAAGATGATGAAGTTATTCCTAGGTGGGTGACTCCTTGTCAGACGGTGAATTACACTGATGAAGTGGATCCATGATTTGTAACAAAATCTGGATTGCAGGAAACTTTTTGCCTAACTTCACAGGAACAGTAACTATTACTTTCCTAATTCATTTTGACCAAGTCTCTGTTCACTTCGGTAACAGTTACAAATATTCTTTGAATTGAATGTATAATTCTTTGAATGTAAGCCAAGCTGTTTAAGGCGCCACACATTCCTCAGGAAGGGCACAGTGGGGCCTCATGTGACAGCCCCACTTCCACTGCTGGGTGATGAAGAGGCAGTGACTGACTGCTCAGAGATGTGTTTTCATTGTAGTGATGAGTATTTTGGCTTGCTCTGTTCTCCCCAAAGCCAAGAGAAGGGTGTCAACACCCATCTTCTCTTGTAACCTACTCAGAGGGTCAAAATCCTCCAGAGCCAGTGCTGGCTCCTTACACGAGCTCTTCACAGTCCAGTGCTCTGAAGCAGCTCTGCTCAGCTCCATGAGTTGCACAGAATGCCTGGGAGCATTGCGGGGGAGGGAGGGTGGTACAGCAACATGAGAATCAAAAACAAAACCATTAAAAAAGAAGGGATTTTGAGGCCGGGCAGGAGGTGCTGCTCTATCGGAAGAGGCGGTAGAGCCGCGGGAGCCGCCCGTCCTTGCTGGCCAGGGCGGCCTGGATGTGCTCATAGGTGGGCAGATCTGTCAGGTCACCCAGGGCAGCCACTGCTGGCTTCTTATGCAGCATCTTAGTCACCACCCTCTTGATATCAGTGGGTTTCACCTGACCTGCAGACAGAAAAAAGGCAGAGCTGTGACACGTCCATTGTGAACAGCACAGAGCAGCTTTAGGCCGATTCTCAGAAAACCAACTCCCTATCTTCTCTACCATGATTCTCATTTTCTCTTTCTTCTGATTAAAATAAGCCCTGTGCTAGCTTGAAAGCAATTAAGCTCAGTTTGAAAAGTATTTCTGTAGTATTTATGCCCCCAGGCTTTCAGAGGTAATTCATCAGTGCTACAAGAATGTTTTAACTGTACCTCCAGTTCCCTCAAGGCAAGGCAAAGCATTGTCTACTCACTGATGAGGTCACAGAGCTCATGAGGTAGTTTCCTTGTGTTTGTTGCCAAAACCTGCCTCCCCACATCTTCAAAGATCACTGGCCGAGACTCCAGGTTCATCATGAGCATGGACTTGAGCTGTGTCTTTGCTCTCTCAAGTTCTACCTGTGAACGACCAGGAAACAAAAATTCTGGTTGCTGCTCTGTAGTACAAGGTAACACAGAGTTCTACAGACACCTCTCTGTGGACGCATTGTTAATGTTGCTGTATTCTTTCACAGAAATATGTAACAAAATTATCTTTAAAAATCCATTCTAGCACAGTCAATGCAATGCATTCACAGAATCCCAGACTGGTTGGGGTTGGAAAGAACCTTAAAGCCCATCCACTTCCAACTCCTGCCATGGGCAGGGCCACCTTCCACTATCCCAGGTTGCTCCAAGCCCTGTCCAGCCTGGCCTTGGACACTTCCAGGGATAATTTCAGCTCCAAGACCATCTGCAAACTCAAATGTGCTGCTGACCTCTCCCACTGCTCCTGCCATGAGGATGAATTCCCTGGTGATGATTTCCACCATCTCCCGAACCTGGGGAAAACAGATCATGGAAAGAAGATCAGAACAATGCTTCTTGTGTCCACAGAACTCTCTGGTTCTGAGTGATGGGGTTACTGTTTAGGGACTCCTGTCTTTGAGTACAGGACTCTGTACCTGTTTTGGGTCTGCACTGGCATGGATACAAAGGAGACCTGTGTCCTCATAGCTGTGGTGGTAAGAGGTGGCATTGTACATCCAGTGGTGCCTGTGAGTATACAAACAGTATTTTAAAATTCAAACCCAGAATTTACCATGTCAAAATTAAACATGGACAATGAGCACCCTCCTAGTGCATTTCCAGGATTCTCAGCAGTGCAATGAGATTTGTTAATCCCTGCCTCTGACAATTTATGCATGTGGCATCTACTCCCTTCTCTGCACTTGAATCCTTAAGACCAAACCCAGGACAATAGAGAACCAATCCTGTTAACATTCCCTGATTAAAGCATGGGCAGGATTAGCAGAAGAAAACAGAATTCCTGGTCACTTCTGCCCTTTACTTTCACCCTCTCAAAATGCCAACTGCCACACCAATCCCACGTTCCAAGCAGGACAAACTGATGGAAAACCTGGTGGAGTTTGCTTTTTTTTTCCATGTAAACCTGCTACAGGATTGTTCCTGCTACCCCTTAGACAGCAAGACAAACCAACCTGTTGAGCACATTGAGGTACAGCCGGGTGAACATGCCCTTGCCAGGCCCTCCAGCTGAAAAAGAGCCACCACCTCCCATCATCATGTTTAGCACTGCAAAAGGAATGAAATCGTCCTCCTGGATTGGAACAAAAAAACTCAGGTAGTGGCAGAGCTCTCAAGGGTCTGGGGTGAGTAAAGGGGAGGAAAAAACCACAGCACAAGAACAGTGTGAAGGTCAAGGCCTTCAGCAAAATGCCATGGGAAATGCTGCTCGTTTTTATGAGCAGCAGCAAAAATGTGAATGTTTGAGTAATGAATCAGTGTTCCTGGGATTCTCCAAGTATAGGGCATGCAAAATGAAGGATTTTAGGTTAATACTTACTAAAAAAGAGCAGCTTTCTAACCCAATCATGATGTGGGTAAGCTCTGGGATGGGAGTAGGGCCCAGACTCACGTCTGACATGTCTTTTTCAACCTGTGGGAAGGGCAGACAGATTATTAACACCAATTTTCACAGCTGTTGTACCCAGTCTGATACATTCCCAGTAATTACCATGCCAGCCAATTAACAGCTGTCATGGCAAGTTTGGGCTCACACTCATGAAATGTAACTTCAGAAAAGCAAAAGCCTGTAGAGAAACCAGCAAATCCCAGCAAGGTGCTGGATGCCACCTCCACCACGTACCTTGATGATGCCTCCGGTGTACTGAGCCACGGACCTGTCCACGGCCCTGCCCCGCCCAGAGCCCCACACGGGCTCCACCCCCAGCAGGTATTTCCTGGCACATTCCACCAGGTGCTCGTGCTCAATCCCCACCCCGGCCAGCACCATCCTGTCTGGGGTGTAGTAACTGCTCAGGTACGAGTGCAGCACGTCCCGGTTGATTTTGTCCGTGTTTTCCACGGGGCAGAACCTGTTCAGTCCCACTGTGTTGTCTCTGAAGGCTGCCTAAAAGGGAACAGACACCTTAAAGTCATCACTTCATTTTAACCTGAACCCCTTTCTGAACCTCTTTTTGCTTTGGAATTAAGCCCACGTCCGAGAGAGGAAAGGCTGAGCATTATTGCATTAATGTCAATGCAACTCAGTAACATTTTGTCATCCACGTCAACAACGGAAATTACAGATAGGGTGGTTTGGTTTTTTTTTCAGTTTGGGTTAGAATCTTCCACAAGTGGAAAATGCTGGATTTCAGAGTGAAGGGTCAGCCAAATTCTCCCATCACAGAAACCGAATAACAAAAAATCTGGTTTTAGGACAGTCTAAAATAAACCCTGAAGCTGCCAATAAACACGAGGAAGAGAATGCAGTAGGAGGCTGCCTGCAGGGTGGAATTCCCAGTGTGTTACCGCATGGATCATTTCCGTGAGGAGAGGCTCCGGGTCAGGTCTCATATTCAGATCCTCCAGCTCAAACCTTATGGCCATTCGGGTCATCTCCAACTCTTCATCTGCAACGAGACAAAGCAAGGGATGGCAACCCCTACACAAAACACCAGCTGCTGCAAGGTCACTTCTGAGAGAATTCTGAGCTCTTAAGAGCAAGCCCTGTGTTGGAAGTGGTTTTTTTTTGAGGCAGAGAATTGTGTTGCCAGACCTGATAACCTGGGCTGGAGCGTTACATCAGCCAGCAAGTTGACCACGGTGTCCAGGCCTTTGGCATCAGCAGACACTGCGTACATGATGGTGTCCCTGCAACACAAAAAACAGGTTCTGCACTGAGAAATCACTTCTGGGCTCATTCAGCGTCATCTCAGTATCAGGAAACCACAGATGAAGCTGTTTGAATCATTAAATGCTTCTGAAATGAAATAGATTTGAATTTTATAATCCTGTCAGGCTCACTTTTGTAGCTTCCCAGCAGCCCAAACAAACTGATTTCTGCTGCTTGGGAACAAAGAGGTTTTCCTGCCCCACACCAGAAAAAGATTCAAAGTGCTGTCAGTGCTACAACACCCAGGTAACAGCAGAAGGAGCACCCCACCTTGATGCCTGGCAGTCACAAATGCCTCCATGCTTCTCTAAGGTGAGGAGAATTTCATCTTTGCTGCCAAACTGAGCTGTGGACTAAGGAAGAAGATGTCAGTGTTATAATTCATAAAGCATTAACTGTTTATAACCTTTCAGCGTAACCCAAAACATCTTCTGCATTCTTTCAGTCAAATGATTTGATGACTACATGACAGCCTTAGAGGTGAAACCACAAAGACTTACAGAATGTAATTACAGTCAGGATAATTAATAAGCAATTAAGATTCTGTGCCTCTATCAAAGCTGTCACCGCTGTTTTAACAGCTCAAGTGCAGAGAGCCCTGCGGGTCAGGCCCTCCTTGGCTGCTCTCCCTCACTACCCTGAGCAGATCTGGGGACCCATGGGCAGTGCAGGGCAGTACTCACAGAGAAAGCCAATTTTTCCAAGAAGTGGGAGATACCACTGAGGTATTTCGCTTCGTGTCTTGATCCCGAATTCACCAGAACTGGTGCAAAGAAGAGAACAAACCAGCATGACTTTTACACCCCCGGTCCTCACAAACCAGACCCCCCCAGCTCGGGGGGAGCTGAGATGACACCGGCTGCCCCCAGCCCCGCCGGGTACTCACTGCCCACGGTGCAGAACTGCCCGAACTTGTTCTGCGAGGCGACGCGGAGCCCGTTCTCCAGCACCGTTACCCGCGTCTCGAAGCGCTCCCGGCTCTCGGCCGCCGCGAACACGGCCTTGGGCACGCCGGGCAGCGGGCACGTCAGCGACACGCTGGGGTACGCGCCGCCGCCGCTGTAGCTCCGGCCGGCCGCCAGCCCGCACCTGCGGGACACCGGGGACACCGTCACGGGCTGCAGGCCCACCGTGCCGGGCGCGCCCCTGAGCCAAGGCCAATCCCGAGAGATGATCCCCCTCCCAGAGCGGATCCCGAGCGCTGCCGCTCGTCGCCGCCCGTCCCCCCGCTGTCCCCCGCGCCGTGCCCTCCCCGCGCGGTGCCGGGGCCGCGCTCACCGCCGGACCGGGCCGTAGGCGCCGCGCCGCAGCCACGCCATGGCCGCCGCCATCTTGCCGCCACCGGGAGCGCGGGGTCAGGGGGCGGGGCTNNCGGGGCCGAGATTGGGCGCGGCGGCGGCGACGCGCGCTCATTGGTCCGCTGCCGGGGCGAGGCCCCGCCCCGCCCCACCCCGCCCTCAGGCGGCCATGGCAGCCCCGCCGCTGCCGGAGCCGGTGCCGGGGGGCCTGGCCGAGCCCAACCCCTTCTCCTTCCGCGAGTTCGTCCGCTCCAAGTCCCGCGGCGGTGACGGGGCGGGCGGTGACACACAGGTAAGACTCTGGGCGGCAGCGCGGCTGGGATCCGTCCCGTCAAGACGCCCACCGCAGCCCCGCTGTCCCCTCCGCAGGCGGCTTGGCCCGGGCCCGTCGTGCCCCCCCTGCCCGCAGTGCCCGCAGAGTCGGGGGACGAGCAGGAGCAGGACGAGGAGGAGGAAGAATGGAACGAGAGCTACCAGCCGCTGGCCGTGGAGCAGGCCCTCCTGGGCAGCGCGGCCCTGCTCGGAGCCCCCCCGGGGCCGGACCGTGTCTCCCCCCGGCAGCCGAGCTACGAGCAGGTGAGCGCTGCCCGCCCTCCCGGCACCTTTCTCTGTCAAACCCGCTCTGAGCTGGGCGCTGGGTTCTTACAGAACTCGGCGTCACAGCCTGCTGCCGCCAAGAGCTGCTGAGAAAGAGAATTAGGTGTGGAAATGTGCTTTTCAGCACGATCAGGTCCAGTACTTTCTCTGTCCTACTGCCCTGCACATGACCCAGGTGACTTCCTCGTGCTCCTGCCCCTTGAGGTCATGTTTATTTAGAATCGGCAGCATTAATTAGTCACATCTACACTGGTGGTTCAGTGCCACATTCCTGTTCCCCACAGTGATTTCCAGATGGGTAAACTGCAGGTAAAATTAAGCTTGAGTGTCTTAGAAAGCACAAGGATTTCCAGTATTAAAGCTGAATATTCTGTTATTGATCTTGGTGCGAAAATGCACCTCAATCCTAATAAGAATTTTTTATTTCTTTTTTTAGCTAAAAGAAGAGAATGCTATTTTGAGAAGCAAGATCAATAAGCTTCAGATTCAGTCTGAAACTCAAGCAGACAAGTGCGTGAGAAGGATTCATTTTCCTTATAACATGAAACCATGAGATTCTTGATCCTTTTCAGAATTTCCTTCCTAAAGTATTTAATGGTACAAGTGCTTACTGTGTGCCATCTCTTATTATTTTTTTTTTAGGATGAGGAAGCTTGAGAAGAAGCTTGAGGAAAAAAAAATCAAAGAAGAAAAAGAAGCACAGGATTTGGAAGCAATGGTGCAGCACGTGGAGCAGAATCTCCAGCTGATGACTGTAAGTGTTGACTTTAGGTTTAGATCAGATGTCAGGAAGAAATTCTCCCCTGTGAGGATGGGGAGGTTCTGCAGATCCCAGAAAGGAGCAGTGAGGAAGGAAGGAGGGAGCTGTTCCTACCTCCTAAAACATTCAGAACACGGCGCGGTGTAACACAAACCGTATCCCTCCAAGTTCTGTGCTGGAACTACTCATTCCCGTGTAGCTCAAGCTGCCTGGTTTATCCTCAGAACCCTGTGGTTTCAATAATCTCTGTTCTGTTGCAGAAACGGGCTGCCAAAGCTGAGAACAGCACTGCCAAACTGCGACAGGAAAATGCACAGCTCCAGGTACAGAGCAGCATTGCTGGGGCTGCAGGGATACAACTGAGACAGTGGAAAGGGCTCAGTTGTGCAAGCCCTGAGGAAAATGTTTTCAGGTTCAGTAAAGGCTTGGGAGTTGTGTCCTGTCAGAGGCTGGGAGGGCCTGGATGGTGCCAGACTCCTCAGTGGTGCCCAGTGATAGGACAAGGAGCAATGGCCAGAAACTGAAACAGGAAGAACTTCTTTCCATGGAGCAAACTGTCCAGGGAATGCGTGGAGTCTCCCTCTCTAGAGACATCCAAACCCACCTGGAAATGTTCCTGTATCACCTGGCAGGGGGTTTGACTGGATACATCCAGAGCTCCTTTCCAACCCTGATTCTGGGAAGACACTCCCTCCAGGCAGTCTGGTTATGGGATCTAGTCACTCTTTATTACACTGTTTTATTGTACTCACTATCTTTGTGTTAGTTAACTATTACATTCCACACCCATAAAACAGCTGTGTGAATGTTTTCATTAGCTGTAGAGTACCTGCTGGAGTTCTGGGGCTGTTTCACATGGATTTTGCCCATTCCTCCCAGGCTGAGCTGAGGAATTCCAGGCTGGAGAACGAGGCGCTGCGGGCGGGCCAGGCGGGGTTGGCCGCGGCCAGGCAGAACGCGGAGGTGGCCCTGCAGCACCTGCTCCAGGTCACAACCAGCTCCCGAGCATCCATCAGGTGAGCTGGGCCGGGACAGCTCTCCTGACACCCTCCTACGCACTGGGATACATTGTGGGTTCACAGAGAAACGTCCTCAGTGGGTTTTTTAGGATAGAAATTTAGGGGTTTGTGTTGTGTGCCAGAGGAGCCATTCCATGTTCTTACCTGTGATGTGTTTTCCTCCAAGTGTAGGTAGTAAAAATAAGTGGAAAGTGGGACTCTCTGAATTTCCAGGCCTGATAAAATGCTGCTTGATAAATCACAGAATGTGGGAAAACTCTCTCAAAACTGCCTGGCTGCCTGTCCCCACATCTAACACTGCATCTCTCCCGTTCCAGGCAGCTGCTGTCTGGAGCAGAATCCCTGCAGCTCGTCGCTGACCTCCTGAAATCCATAGACAGAATCTCTGAGGTGTCAGAGGATGGACAGTGAGTGACTCACACAACACGGTGGACTTTGTTTTCATATGGAAACCATTACTAAAAAGTGAATTTTTGATACTTGGCCTCATTTCAACATGCCAAACTGCAGACCTGGCTTTTCCATCTCTTCCCGTGGTGCAGCCACAGCCAACGGATCCCTAAACCCGGCATGGACCAGACTACACCCCTGTTCCTGCTGGGCTGGGACCACGGCCCCTTCTCCCCGTGCACCCCACAATTCCCCAGGTTTCGGTTGGGACTCTGCGAGCACCGCAGGTTTTGGCTGGAGCTCTCGTTGTCGTTCAGTGCTCTGGCTGTGGAGAGGGAAAGCCCCGTGGGTCGGGTGGCGGTGTCGCGGTGTGCCGGTACCGGTGCAGGCCGTGTCGCGGTGTCCCGGTGCCGGTGCAGGCCGTGTCGCGGTGTCCCGGTGCCGCGGTCCCGTTCAGGGCCCGGGCCGGGCTCTGCGGGCCCTGGGGCCGCCCCCTGGCCGTGCACGTGCGCCGAGCTCCGCCCGGATTGGCTGCGCAGTGTCACGTGCCGGGTCAGCTGACCCGCGCCCGCAGCAGCGATTGGCGGAGCGGGGGGCGGGGCCAGCGCAGCCCCGGGAGCGGCGGTGCCGCCATGTCCCGCAGGCCGGGCCGGGCTGGGCCCCTCTGCTCCCCCCAGGGTCTCGACCTCGATGCGGAGCGGGAGAAGATCCGCCGCGAGATCGAGCAGCTGGAGCGCAGCCTGCAGCCCGGCGGGGCCGAAATCCAGCTGTCCCTGTCCGACTCCAGTCTCAGCTCTGGTAGGGGTTTGGGGGGGCTCGGGGCGTTCCCAAGGCAGCCGCCGGTACCGGCACTTTGCACGTTCCCTTTGCACCCAAATACCGCCAGCAGTGAAATCGCGGATCCTAAGCGGGCCTCGCAAACTGCTGTGTGAGCCCCAGCGCACCTGCGCCTCCTAAAGTTCATTTTCGAAAGCCAAGAGAAATCGATGACAATTGGAGCATCTCTGTCCGGAGGGGCTTCACTCGCCTGTGTTTGGATCGTACGACTCTGTGTAACTGCTGACAAGTCTGTACCACACCATGGTACAGCATCACTCAGGGTGATGCTGAGGGGCTGCTGGTGCCAAGTTTGTGTTTCTCCTGGCTCGGAATGTTCACTTGGCTGCACACGCGGGAGCCTCTTGTCTGGAGGACCACGAATCAGCTTTGCTGTAGTTATCCAGAGCTGCTCATTTTTTTCCTTCTCCAGAACAAAAAGCGAAACAAAGCATAAGTGGAGTATAACTAAATACACTTTTTACTTGACAACGTTGTCAGTATCCAAACCCACTGATGGTCATGTCTGGGATCTCTCTGGTGCTTTTTCCTGTGTGCTTTAATTGAAAAAATTGAGTTTAAAGCTTTCCTTTTATCCCACTACAATCAGCATTTTTGTGTTTTGTTTGCCTAACAGATGATGGTGATGAAGATGATGAAGATTCTCATGTTGAAATGGTAACTCTTTTCTGTTTAAGTATATATTTCCAGCTGTCTATTGAAGGGAAAAGAAGGAAGGGAAACCTCACCCTGCTCTGGGGAAATCCAGGCAATTGCCTTGCTTTTTGCTCAGTAAAACCTGAATTTTGGGTAGTCATGTCCAGGACTTTGTTATTCAGTGTCAGAGATCTCTTCATGTGCCAAGTGCCAGGGTCAGAGGCCTCCCTGCTCTGTGTCCCTGTAAGCCCCACAGGCTGTGGGCACACAGCAGGTTCAGCTGAGGAAGTGCTGAGTTACAGAACTCATTGTTACAGGCCTGCTTTTCAAACAACTGGTTTTCTCTGTTTTCTCCCTAAATGCCTTATTTGCCTCAAGGAAGTGGAAGTAGGAGACAGCAATGACGATGATGATGATATTGAAAGCCTGCCTCAGGATTCAGAAACTTGCCTGCAGATGAATCATGTGTACCAGGAAGTTATCATGGAAAAGATTGAGGAAGTGGAGCTGCTCATTGCACAAAACAGAGAACAGCAGGTGAGCAAAGCAGGAGTGAAATGCTCATTTTTGTGCTTTTCTGGGTTGCCATTTGCCATCCTTCCTTCCCTTCAAGCCCAGGACTCAAGTGGTTTATTTAACTGATGATTCCATGCTTTTTTACAATAAAAAACGGGTATTTTACATGTTATAGTTTAGCTTGTTGTGGCAAGTTAGTATTTTATTAATCTTTTTAATCATCTGCACTGTGCAAACTCAGGAAGTTCCAAATATTGCCTTTAACTCCTACACTGATTTTACAGTCTGGTGCTGCAGGTTTGAACCCTGCCTGGGGTGTTAGTGAGGGCTCAGCCACTGCTCTCTGAAATCAGGAATTTGGAGAGACTGATGCTGTTCCATTCATTCTTGTATTGCAGAAGGAAATTATGTCTGAGCTTGATGGTTCAAAAATAGCCAAGGCAGGAGATGGCAGAAATCTACCAGCAAATGTGTTTTTGGGTCATTTTATGAAGCCATACTTTAAGGATAAAGTAACAGGAATTGTAAGTAAATATAAACAGCTTCCAGACTGATGTGTCTTCAGTGATGGATGTACATTGTAATGTGTTTAAACTGTTCTCATTTCAGGTGTGCAACTGAATGTCACTCCTCAGCCTGAAACCTTTTTCCTCTCACTTTTCAGTCTTCCTCTTTTGGGAGTGTTTGTGCAGCCCTGTGGGTTCTGAGGAGTGGAATTGCAGCCACTTGAATGTTCTTGGGCTTAACTTCACTTTCATTGTCTTAATTTCCATGAGCCAATTCCCTACTGCTGTTTAAAGCACTCACTGAAATCTGATTATCTGTGAAACTGAGTTTTCTCAGTTTCTGAGATTTTCTTTATTGTATTTTTATATTTTCTGAAGCAATTATTAGTACATTTTTTTCATGTGTTTTTAAAAGGCCATCAGCAAAAGAAGATCTTGGCTTTTTGTGGTAGCCAAGATGTCAACAATCATCATCCATATATTAATATATTCAAGCAATGACTGGTAATATTTCTGTTCAAATGATGTACCTGTGAGCTCTTGCTAACAAAGGTAACTAAGCAGTGTGAGTGTGACAGTTGGCACAAGTTTTGAGTTTCTAGTTATTTTTGTTGCAGTTCATGCTGGAGTTTTAAGAAGAAACAATAATTTTGTCTGACTCTCAGTGTATCTAACCCTTCTGATCCTCATCAGGGCCCTCCTTCCAATGAAGAAGCCAAGGAAAAGGCAGCTCAAGGCATAAAATCCTTTGAACAGCTGCATTCAACCAAGTGTAAGTAAGTTTGGCTGTTCTAGAAGAGCTATAATATCTATATCTTCATATAACAAATGTGTATTTTCATATTGTTTGTGTGTGTGTGTGTGTTCCTATTTGCAGTTAAACATCAACACCTCTGACTGACTCACAAAAAAGTCATTAAAACGGAATGGGGTGCTCTATAAATTATTTCATTGTGTCATTAATGACTCCTTTTTCGTTTGTTCTGCTGCATCAGCTCCTGTGAGCTTTCCTAAACCAAGTAAGGTGGAGCAAGGGTAGTGCCCAGAGGAGGGAAGTTTAAGGGACACCTGCAGCTCCAGATGCTCACAGGGTGATTCCTTTACTGGGCTCTCTTTGGAGATCCCAATAAAACTGAGCCAGAAGCTCTGCCTTGCCCAAGTCTGACACAATGTTGGTGATTTAGGCAGGAAATTCTCACTACAGAGCTAGAGGACATTGCCAGGGGTGCTGGGAGCAGTGGGTGTCTCCTGGCAGTGGTTTTGCACTGATGTCTGGCTGCTCCCCTGTCTGGTTTAGGGAAAACTGGAGAGAAGGAACTGCTGCAGAAATCCGTGGTGAGCGACCGCCTGCAGCGCCTGCTCCAGCCAAAGCTGCTCAAGTGAGTACTGCCCCAAAATCCTCTTTTCTCCTGCTGAGAACATGGCATGGGAAAGGAGGAGAAGGGAGATGTGGAGATTTCACCTTCCTCCAGCAAGTTCCTGTGTTAATTGCTCGTGTTTGTGGCATTTTACAGCCATCTATTTCTTCCCATTGGCACTGTGGTATAACTTAAAATACTTTGCAGGGCTTGAAACTGAAATTGTGATATGTGGTGAGGCCTAATGGTGTGTCCAGCAAGGGATTTCTGTGCTGGAGCTGGCACAGTCTTTATGGCTGTTGCAGCAACCATTGGTTCTCTGTGTAAACACCAAAATGGTTTAGCTGAAACCTGTTGTGGGTCAGGGATTGCATTGAAGAGGCAAAAATATGGCAATGAGTGTGCCTTGTGGGAAAACCTGGCAGAACAGTCTTGTGAGGAAGTAAACTTTGAAGGGAGGAATGATACTGATGGGGAAGGTGTCTTTGGTGTGTATCTTCTGATGCCATTAACCTCATTCCCATCTATCCTATTAAGTAGTGATAAAAATGTCTTTGAACAGGTTGAGTTATTGGAATCAGAAACTGGAGCAAGTCAAGACTGAAACAGAAAAAAAGATCTTGGAAAAGCAAATCAAAGACTTGGAGCGAGAAATAGAGGCAATTAAGTAAGAAGTCTTTCTATGTCCTTGGTGAAAAATGAAATGTCTTAGAGTTTAGCTCTAAAAGTTCCCTCCTCCTACTTCCAGATGGGTCATTGGTGTCGGGTTGTAAAAACTTAGGTGCTGTTGTGGCTCTGCAGCTCTGTCATCTCCACAGTTCTTTACTAAGAAATGTATTTAGGTCTTGATACACAAAGTGTAGTGCCTGCACCCAGTATAGAGGTGCTGCTTTAAATGGTTCTTACTTTAGCAACAAAGGAGCAGAGCTCTGATACTTTTTCATATTTTTGAGCTTTTGCTCATGAATAAATCAAGAGCAATGTATTTGGATATGGCATTAATTGTTTCTCCTAATCCGAGTGTTCAGTTCTTGTGGTAGTCAGGAACAGGTGGGAGGAATGAGATGAGGCAGGATCAAGAAAACAAAGTGTTCTATTAACCATTTAATACGATTCTTCCTTCCTCTTTGTACCTTCTGCTTTAGCCAACTGCCAGAAAGTGACTTAATGGGAAACAGATTCGATGAGCATGACTGGGACAAAATTTCAAACATCCATGTGAGTTGGGGGAGCAGCTGATTTATTGCTTCTGATATCTGTGTCCTTCTTCTTGAGAATCACCTGCCTGGTTTGCATCCGGTGTTTCTGTCTTGCATTTCTCCAAGTTGACTGTTAAGTGATCTCAACTTGTTAAATTTCGTGATTTGATTCTGGAAAACTTGGCTGTAAGACATATCTGGAATGCAAAATACTGGTTTTCCTGTTTGTCCAGGTGTCTTAATCCCAGCTGTGAGACTAAACATACTGTTGTTTCTTTTAGTTTGATGGACAACGTAGCTCAGAAGAACTGAGGAAGTTTTGGCAAAATTGGGAGCATCCAAGCATCAACAAAGAGGAATGGACTGAGGAGGAAATAGAGAGGCTGAAGCAGTTAGCTGTTAAACACAACTACCTGCACTGGCAGACCATTGCCCAGGAGCTGGGGGTAAGATCTGAGCTGGCAAGCTGGTTCATTCTGGCTTTACTTTGCCTCTTGTCAGGTTTCAAAAACAATGTTAATACTAATTCACTGTTAATTAATGCTTTCTGAGGAGTGTCCAAGAACAGTACCAAAAAGGTTTGGTACCTTAGCTTTTCCCTCTTGCTTTTTGTCCTCATAAATAACCAGTTACCTGCTTCTCTCTGTTTTCCTTGTATTAAGACAAACAGGACACCTTTCCAGTGCTTGCAGAAATTCCAAATCTATAACAAAGATTTAAAAAGGAAAGAATGGACCAAGGATGAGGATCAGATGCTTTTAGAGCTCGTTCAAGCGATGAGAGTGGGAAGACATATCCCATACAAGAAAAGTAAGTGACCCAAAGTGACAAACCTTTCATTCACCTGCAATGCTTCACTCTCCCATTCTCTTTTCCTTGGTGGAAGCTGTGATGTCTGCCTTTCCTTTACCTATCTGGAAGTTTCATTATATCAGCAAGAACTTAATATCTCTTGGAACCTTTATCTGTATTGGAAATTTGGCTGAAACTGGCTGAGCACCATTTTTTAAGAGATTGAAGTGCTGCTTATGGCAATCACTGCTTGCAACTGTTGTCCAGATAAAGGAAGAAGCATTAATTACAACAGAGTTAAATAAACCTTTTAATTTCCAGTTGCTTATTACATGGAAGGAAGAGATTCTGCTCAGCTGATTTACCGCTGGACAAAGAGTGTGGACCCCAGCTTGAAGAAAGGACCCTGGACACCAGAGGAAGATGGTGTAAGCTCCATTCTCTGGGCCTGGAATTGCAGGGTGGGGATGTTGGAGTGCTGAGGTGTGGCATGGCTGTAGATCTGAGCTTTAGCAGTGCCACAGAGGAGTGTAAAACAGACCAAGGTGGGCACTACACAGCTCAAGAGGGCTCAGAAGCTCCTAAACAGTTTTGTCCAGAGATTTGCACAGGAAACAAATAGAACTGCTGTTGTCTCGGGCCTGTTAGGGTTGATACTGGTGAGGATTTCAGCTCTTGCTTTGTCTGGTGCACACAGATGCTGATGGCTGCAGTTAACAAGTACGGGGCGAAGGACTGGTACAAAGTCCGGACAGAGGTGCCGGGCAGGAGCGACGCCCAGTGCCGGGACCGGTGAGTTCAGGCCAGGTACCAGCCCCTCAAATAAGGGAAAGCTCTGATTAGGAATGCTGCTTATGTTCAGCCTTGGAGTGCAGTGATGATCTGATTTTTACAAGCAGGATTGAATGTTCCTGGCTGTCATGTACTCATTTTGCAGGTATTTAAAAGTATTGCACTGGGATGTCAAGAAAGGCAAGTGGAGCTCGGAGGAAGAGGAGCAGCTGATTGAACTGGTTCAAAAGCATGGCCTGGGTAGGTGTTTATGTGGCTTAATCTGTAGAAGTTTAGAGGTGTCAATTGAGGTTTTCTCTTCTTTCATTGTAAGCCCTGCAGGCTCTGCTTTTTACTGATGGTTGCAACTTCTTTGTATCGTGTGTTGTGGGTATTAAAGATTTGAGATCCATTCATGCAGTAACTCTGTCTCTTATCCAGGGAAATGTATAATATGTGTGTAATGGCTGCATTGAAAGGCTTGTTGCTCAGTTTGTGGCATGAATAAAAATGTTCTGCATCCTTTTCAGGTCGCTGGAGTAAAATAGCTTCGGAGCTGCCACATCGGACTGGCTCCCAATGCCGGAGCAAGTGGACACTCATGATTGGCTCCAAGGTATTGTGGAAATCCTTCTATGTCACAGTCCCATCTCTTCAATTAAGTCTCGCTAAACTAAAAGTGGAAATCAATTAAAAAATTGACATTGATTTCACACAATCAAGGTTTTTGTTGTGGATTTCACAGTTTAATTTTTTGGTGGGTAAAGTGGCCTTTGTTCTGAAGGGCTGAAGTTAATTTGCTATATATTTGTATATTATGCAGAGTTCTTTCCTGTCTTGAAATGCTTGTAAAGATGGGATATGTGTAGGTTTTCGTGTCTGTACTTCATGAGTTGCCAGTTTTGGTCCCAGGCACTCAAGAAACTCTGGCTGCTTAAGACCGTGTTGAAGATGGTCTTGTTTCCAAAATCTTGTTTCCTTTGGAAAAGGAAACTTCCTGATTTGAGAGTGTTGCAAGCCAGGAGTGAACACTGACTAAAACTTGTGTGTGCTTGTTTTGACCAAGAAGAAAAGATCTGGGGCGACCAAATGGCAGCACGCTGAGGAGAGCTCCAGCCTTTCAGAGCGCAGCAGTGAGGAGGACCTGGAGCTGGAAGACAGCTCAGAGGAGAAGGAGACCAGCACCATGAGCAAGGAGGAGTTTGAAGTCCCCAGCATTGACCTGTGGATACCAACAGGGACAGACAGGCGGGAGGCCTCCACAGAGAGATACAAAATCCAATCCCTCCCCTCTGCTGCCAGGGCTAGTGCAGGGAGCAGCTGCAGTGACATTCCAAAGGCAGGATGTGATGGAGACAGAGCTGCTGATAAATCATCTGAGCTGAACACCCTGCTGAGGGGCATTGCACATCCCTATTCCACAGATGTGCTGGTGAAGAATCCAGCAGAAGTGATTGCCAAGGTGAGCTGAGATGGGATCAGAAGTTAGAAGGGAAGTGCAGCTGCTGCACGAAGGGCAAGATGTGATGAGCAGATAACATCTTGCTGTTCATTCCCTTGTACTGTTAAGTCAAAAAAAAGTGAAAATAATTACCCAGTAAATTCTGGGGTTTGGGTTTTTGGTAGATTCCTCACACAAAAGTTTTTATGAAATATGCATATGGCGTTGTGATGATGCACAAGGATTGATTTCATTTAGTAAGATACGTTCAACAGCAGGAATGTTGAAAACTTGTACCTGCTGTGCATATCCAGTGCAAATAATTTTCTTTGAGTGACTTTGCCTTCTTTCTTTTCTTGGGTGCTTTCATCTTCAGGCTTCCCAGTGTGGTAAACAAGTGCTGCAGGTCAGCCTGGAGGATGTGAGAAAAATATTAAAGAATAACACGAGCTTCCAGAGGAAACTGGTGAGTGCCTCTTGTGTCTTGTCTGCTCTTGTGACATGAGCACTGCCAGGCTGTGCTTAGTAGGAATTTATTTTTACTTAATCATAGACCTTGCACTGTAATCTCAAGAGGAAAAGCTCACAGTTTTTTGTCCTAACTGCCCTGTGAATGGTTTGTCCTGGGACTAATGGCAGAACCTTTCTAATGCGTACTCTTTAATTGTGTATTTTTTCATGCGTGGCAATTAAAGATGCGAAAACCTCCTGTCAGGCTTTTAGCCAAGCCCCCTGGAGTGGGTGCAGCTGTTGGCCAGGATGTGCAGGAGCTGCAGGAGAGAGCTGGGCGCCCGTGCAGGGAGCACTGGAGGAGGCTGAGCCTGGACAGGAAGCTGCTGCTGGCAGTGACCCCTTGGGTGGGCAATGTGCTGCTGCCCCGCACCTTGCAGGCTGGGAAGATGGCTTTCCGCCACTCAAAAGGTACTGGGGACCCTTCCAGCTTTGTCCCTACTTTCTGATGTCTTCTGAGTGAATTCCCAGCTGATTTTGATGTTGGATTTCTTTCCAGCTGCTGCTATTCACGAGAAGATTAAGTCAGTCAGTCTCACCAGCACTCCCCTGTTTACACTGCTCATTCGGGTAAGTTTTACGGTCTAAATATAAGCATTACTTGGTTTCAAACAGTGGGAGTCTTTATTTTTCAGTATTTGAGGCTTAAATAAATGGTTTATCTTTGTTTCTTAAACAAATAATCTAATTACTGGACTAATCTGCCCTCATGGTTTGCATATGAAGTTTCTTACATAAATCCTGCATCCAAAGTCTGATCCTGCCAGGGCTTTTTCTGTAAGTGTAAAATATCCCCAGAATCTGGCACGTGAAACATGTCACCTCTATCTTTTGTCACTGACCCCACCAAAACAATTTTGTTCTCATTTAAATGTTAATGAAGCTCTCACCTTGCAGCTCTTCCAGATTGATACCAAAGGCTGTATGAAGATTATTAAGGAGAGGAAGCTGAGGGAGTTGGAGCTGCTTAAGGCTGATGCAAGGAGCCCTCAGCAGGTATTGTATTTTTAAGCTTTTCTCACTGAAGTCTTGACTAAAATGAGCACTTTAATTGTGTGGCCACACAGTTTATACATGTGTTAGCAGTTTGTTTTGGTTCAGAGGCAGAGTAAAATGCTGGCTGTATGGCCATTTGGTCAGGAGGTGGCAGATGTGGGTTTGATTTACATCTGTGCTGTTTTAATCATCTTTAAATTTATCAGAAGTATAATTTAATTTACTTTTTTTTACAGGCTTCCCAAAATACAGAGACTTCTTCAGGTACCTACCAGAGCATGCATTTTTATGATGTGCAAGAACTTTCACATAATTCACCCCTGTTACATTAATAACCAGTTTAACTGAAGGAGAACTTTGGGGACAAACCTGCATTGTCATGCTCATTTTTGCTAGCTCTTTGATCTTTAAACATGTTCCCCTTTGGTAAGGACTGGGAAAAGCCCTGGAGGGTTGGGGAGCCAGTGGCACTGGACCAGTTCAGTGGGGTGTTAGGGTGCATTCCTGGCCCATCTCTGATTTCTGGGGGCAGTTACCCCTTGTTCAGTTGTCGAGACACGGCTTGATTAAATCAGGACTCTAGTGTTGTAGGAATTCTCCCAAACAGGAATTTTTTCCACATTCCTTGATGTTTAATGAGAAATGGCTTTTGGAAATACTGTTCATTCATTGTAATTTTCTCCTCTGCAGGCGACTCATCCCAAGCTTGTTCTCCTGGGAATTCCCAACAGAGCACCCCAAAGAATGCTGTCGGGAAACCTCCTGCCTCGAAAGCACAGGACACTCGCACCCGTGCCTCAGCTGTGCAGGGAGCTCCCCCAGCCCAGGTGCAAAGGAAGAAGCCTAAAACTGTCTCAGAATTGCTGCGAGAGAAGCGTTTAAGGCAGTGGCAGCCCAAGAGGGCCATGCAGAGGACAGTGCTGGTTGCCCCACACGTGCTGGTTTCAGGGCCTCTGATAATCCAGCACCCACTACCGCAAATCTTTCTGTCTGCGAAAGCAGGGAGCAAACCTGCAGCAGCTGCTGGGACAGACAGCCAAGTACGGGGTTCACCTGTGCCCACAAGGATTTTTGCTGCAGGTTCTGCTTCTGTTCTTGTGCCTGAAAACCATTCCTTGGCAGTGCCAGAAACTGGGAGAAGCCCTGGTTGCTCACAAGGGACAGATCTACAGTCAAGTAAGAAACTAAAAAAGGAAGCTCTGGAGAGCAGCCCTGAAGGAGGGTTTTTTCCAGGTGTGAATCCAGCTGCAGCAGAGAAGGCCCCAGACCAGGGAAGGTGCAATGGTCAGGTCACAGCCAGTAGCTCAGCTTCAGCAGTGTTGCAAAACCAGGCTTTTGTGCCTCACCAGATCACAGTGGTGCCTCTTGGCCTGGAGTCTGGCCAATTGTCCATTTCCACACCAGTCATCTGCAAGCTGAGGAGTAACAGGCCACAGCAGAGGCCAGTCGGCCTGCTGCCTGCTCTTGTCCCTCCACAAGCTGCTTCTCCCATGATTCCCAACAGCATCCTGCCCTTCAAGTGGGTTGTAACCCCCCAGGGTCTGCTCCCCAGCACTCTGCAGACTGTGGTGGGTGTTCCCCAGCAAATGCCAGCTGCTGCTGGGACAAGTCAGTGTCGGACAACTGTAACTTCCAATGGCAATGTCTCTGGTTTGGGAGGAACTCCTGTACCAGCTGGAGCAAATCCACCTCACCCCAGCAGTGCAAAGACAAAAGGGCCAAGTTCCCAGCTGACAGGAGTTCTTTTGGGAAAGGCAGCTGACCAGTCCCCAGTTGTCTTACCTGTGACCTCAGTGAGTCCTGGATGCAGCACATCCAGTGTTTCTGCTGTAACCCCTGCGTGTTCAGATGGCTCCTCCACGGCTCCAGACTCCTCTGCAGCTCCAGCTGCCAGCCCAGCCCTGCGTGCCATGGTGCTGCCCCAAACACAGCCCCCTGCCAGCACTCAGGGCTCTGCTCCCCAGCCTGTGCCCAGTCTCACCAGCTCAGGAAGGAGCAGTGACTCCATCACAACAAACAGATCATCCTTCAGTCCAGACAGCATCAGGAAAGGGGTTGGGCTCTCGCCAGGAGCTGCAGCTCCTCAAAACAATGTCCAAGGGAATTCTGGTTGCTCTGGTGCCCAGGCACTGAGGTACACACCCACTGCCTCCAATCCACCGAGTGCTGACGTCCCTCCCCAGCCAAGCACTTCCAGTGGAAGGAATAATCTCCTTGACTTCAGCCTGATCTCCCTGGAGGACGAGGGGCTGGTGAAGGAGTGGCTGAGTGGGAAACAAGGTGTTCAGGTGCCATCACTGCAGACCAGGCTGCCTTATCTGCCACCTTTCCTCTGCACCATAAAAACCCTCTCAAAGCTCCTTGTGCAGAAAGCAGCTCTGGAAGAGCAAGCAGCCTCTCTCCTGCCCTCTGAGGCCAGTGAGGACGGGGGCACTGGGGATGTTTTCCATGCTATTGGAGAACTGGTGCAGCAGAAACTGGGTGATAACCCTGCTTACCTCCTGCTGAAAGCCAGATTCTTGGCAGCCTTCACACTCCCAGCTGTCCTGGCAACTCTGCCTCCTCCCAGAGTGACAACAACTCTGTCAGCCAGCGTGAAGGAAGATGAGGAGAGTGATGACGAGGAGTGGCAGAGTGAGAAAATGTCTGAGGAAGAGAGTTGTGGGAATGGATTAACAGGAGTACGGGAGGACTGGAGACTTGAGGAAGAGCTTGGAGACAAAGATGCTGATTTACCAAGTCAGGTAAAACACATTCCAATGGCTAAAAGCCAGATAAATATTGTACTGGATTCCAGGGGGAAGCCCCCACTGTCCTTAAGTGTAGCAGAAATTTGGTGCTTTTGAATAAATGCAGTTCTACAGCTGATGAAAGGAAAAGCTCTGCAGCTCAGCTGGGAGGGTGAAAGCCCATGGTTCATGTAGCACCTTAAACTTGCCATGACAGTTCCCAGAAGTGGATATCAAAGCTCTCTTCCCCTTTCTGTTAATAATCTGCTGCATTGACTCTTGCATTTTTGAAATCAGGCCTTTATTTTCACTCTGTAAACTGATGTTTTGTGTCTTCTCTGACATTGGTAATGGAATGTTGTCCCATGCTTCATTTTGAAAGTGAATGAAAGATTGTTTTAGAAATCTTGCTGAGCTCCCTAAATCAAAAAGGTGGCTGAAGGGGTTGTTGGTAATTCTCATGGTGTTGATCATCTCCTGTTTCTGTTGCAGGGCATGAGGGCTGAGGAGAGCCCTGCTCTGCCTGCCTGGAGCTCCTGCATTGATGTGGCTGATGCCAGAGCTCCCCAAATCAGGAGAAGTGCCCGCTTCAGGAAGAGGAGGAGGATATGAGAAGGAAATGTGTTAGTAGCTCCTCAGTGGTTTGTACATCTTGCTCAGAAGCTGAACCACATTTTTCTGTGGTTCAGCTCAGACAATGAATCATGACCCCAGGAAAGGACTGAAATGATCTCTGCTCTTGTTCCCTGAGGATACAGAGTTCTACAGTCACCATCAATCACAGCCTAAGGCTGATAATGTTTTGGGGAGAGCGAAAGTTGATGTCTCTATGATGAAATTATATATAAACTCATGAAATTCAAACAGCCCTACTTTGTGTGCACCTAGTTGGTAGCTCTCTACAGGTTTGACAGTGGAGTTTTTCTTTAATACTTCATCTTTGAGCAGCTTGGTGGGGTTTGGGGTTTATTTCCCCTATTTGGCTTCATTTCTGTACAGTTACAACAGGTCAGCTTCTGCAGGGTACAAATGGGTGATGTCCTAATATCTGCTGAGTCTTTTGGTGCACTGGGTGGAATGAAAATGAAGAGTGTTTGATTCACATGGTTGTCAGATGAGACTGGTAGGGGATTTCTTTCTTTGAAAATCATTTTAGAAACTCCAGAAGGGCAACTTCCCTGTAAAAATGCTGTGACTGATAGGAGCTGTTTGTGCTTTGTTACAGGGGTCACTGGAATGAGCTCTGCCTTCCTGCATGGCAGGAGGAGAGAATCTTTGCACTGTTCACTTTTACCGCTTCCAATGCTGACTGGATGGACCTGGGGAAGAGGAAAATGCTGGATTGATTTTCCCATCCCTCAACAAATTCTGCATCTGTAGGCAAGGTGTAAAAATGAAGGAAGCTGGCTGGAGGGAAATCTTTCAGGCACAGACTTCTGCTCTTTCCAACTCCCACCTGCCATAGATGCTGAGGGGGAATATTGCAGGAAATCTGGGGGAACAAGCAATCGTGGTTATTTATTTCCTTCTTGTGTTAGCCCCTATTTATTTGAATGTTTATCCATGTTCAGAATATGTTAATTGGGTGTTTTTTAGTGCTGTGACAGTGGCTTTGCTTGGTAACTGACTGAATACCGTGGAATAAGCAGCAGATTAATTTTGTATCAAAATGACTCTTAAGTATTTGTTGAAATACAGATGTTTTATTTTTTTCACTTAAAATTACTGATGTGTTCTGTGTGGGGTTTTTTCCTGGTAAATAGTGCTTTTAATAATGTATGTATGAGAGTGATTGCTAATGAGAAAAATGAAGTTTTCAGGCTGCTTGAAAACCAGGGAAAATGGGGGGAATGAATATTCATGTGCCTAAAACTGCAGGATTGAATTAGGATTCTTTCTTGATTCTTCCACAGCCTGCCCCATACAGACATCACAAATCACTTTAAAAAAACTTGTTTCTTCATTTATAACCCAGCAATTTCTGTCTCGCAGAGAGGTGCAAGGTTAGCTGAGGCAAAGCTGTTAAAATCTAGAGGGAAAGTGCTGTGAAAGCTTCATTCCACAGGACTGATTGAACTTCCCTGAGTGTAGTGGGGAGTTGGGAGTTGGAGCTTTTCCACGAGGGCTCTGCAGGCAGAGCTGGGGGCAGAGGGTCACTGGGTGCCAGTGTTGCTATAATTTGGTGTCAAGACTTTGTGGAGCAATAGGAATGATTGTGGAAGGCTCTCCTCTTGCAGTGTACTCTGTTTTCCATAAGCCACTATAGATAGCAGTTTTCCAGGAAATTCAGCTGTGGCAGGAGCTGCTGCACAGTTGTGGGTGCTGTGCCCAGGCTGTTACAGTGAGGCACTGATGGGAAGGGTGAGCTGTGCTCTGAATGATTGTTGGCCTTTGCAAATGCAGCTCAAAAGATGCCCTTGCCATTTATTTGTGGAAAAACTGCATAAGCAGCAGCTGGTTTGTCCTTTTTCAGGATTAAATTGATTTGTCACTAGAATAAAACCTCCCCAGGCTAACTTGGTCAATTAACAGACATACTGGTTACCTTTAGCAAGGGCACAGCTGACACAAGTACTGCATCTTTTTTTAGTGCAAAGCTAATTTAATGACAAGAAACACAGGCTGGAAGAATCTCGGAGCATCTCTGCCCTACTCCTAATGACAACATGGAAAGACTCTCCATAAACTTAGAAAGCAGAACAAAGAGTGGAGTGGGAAGCTGATGGGAACATGTGTCACGCTGCCATGGCATCAGAGCCTGTGTGTTCTCCAGGCTTTTTGAACACTCTGAGTTCTGAGTTCAGCTCCAAGGCTGTGGGAAGGGAGGCAGGCTCAGGTCTTCTGGTGATGCTCAGCATCATCACAATGCTGCTTGCTGAGCTGCTCCTTTATTGCTGCCATGGTCACAGCCTGTCATTTGGGAATCATGGGTGATGTTCCTGGCTTTGCCAAGACTTGATTCTCTTTCCTTTTCTTGTCACAATTATGCTGGAAGCTTGAGAACATCCAAAATTAGAGGCATCTATACAGAGATCATCCTTTTCAGCTGAGAGTGAGTTCTTGCTGCCACCTGTTTTCCTGGACAAAGACATCAACATCTGGAAAGCCTTTGAAGAGCCTCTTTCTTCTAACTTTGTGGCTTGTTTTGCCCCCTGAAATCAGCTGCACACAGCTATGGCTGTGACTTTGACTCTTTCCAGTTTTTCTGACCTCTGCACAAGGAAGCTTTCTGGACCCCAGCAGGTACTTCAGTGGGACAGATTAGAAACAAAACCAGAATTAATCTGAAATCACTGCCTATGTGCTGCTGCTGACTCACCATGCCATTACCATCTTTCTCCTCCCCCATCACCCATTCTGGCTTCCTTTTTTTTAATTTCTCTCTCTTTTCCTTCCCTTTTCCATCTCAGGGTATAGCTGAGTAGTTCCCCCTTTTTTCTCAAACCAGTTTTGTTCCTGGAGTTATCTTGTCTCTAGTCAGAATACAGAGGGAGGCTGCACCCAAGACAGGTTTTCTCAGAGCCAGGACAGGAGGAGAATCAAGGAAGCTTTTGTGACTACAGAGGTGAAGGTTGGTGATACAGAATGGCTGATATTAACAGGGAATAAATATTTATTTTACAGCTCTGAGGTAAAGTGTCAGCTCTTGTGGCTGTTAGACTTGGTGTCTGTGTGGTCAGACAGAGCACAGGGATCTCACATGCTGGGAGGTGGAGAAGGAAGAGTGAGCTGCTCGTAAAGCACCGGCAACAGCTAATTAAAACACTTCTGCATTCTAAGTCTGTGACGTCCTTGGTTTCACCACCACTGCCACACTGCTCCAAGAGGCTCAGGGGCTGCTTGGTTGGTTTTTTGGTGTTTCTTTCCAGACAGCAAAACGCTGCTCACGGATTCCCCTCAGCGCTGACATGCTGGAAGAGGATAACGATGAGATCTGTTGGAACAACCTGGAGAACTTCCGTGTGAAGCTGATCTCAGTGATTGACCCTTCCCGGATCACCCCTTACCTGCGACAGTGCAAAGTGCTCAGCCCTGATGATGAGGAGCAGGTTCTCAATGACCCCAGCCTGGTCATGCGCAAGCGGAAGGCAGGTGAGAGCACTTCAGATACTTTGGTGGAGTTTCCAGGCCATTGGTTTGGGATTGTCTGGGGAGTTAGACACTGGAAGGACTGGCCAGGGAGGTGCTGGTGTCACCCTCCCTGGAAGTGTTTAAATGAAGCCTGGATGTGGCACTTAGTGCCATGGTCTGGTGACAAGATGGTTCAGTCACAGGATGGTCTTTTCCAACCTCATTTATTCTCTGATTAGATCCCAGGGACTTTTGTATATGGAAGAAGTGAAGCCATTTTTTCTTGTGTTACAAACAGGTAAAGAGAGAAATAACTGAATAGAATATCCTGTTGCCATGATTTCAGGTGTTCTCCTGGACATCCTTCAGCGAACGGGACACAAGGGTTTTGAGGCATTTATGGAGAGCCTTGAGCTTTATTATCCCCAGCTGTATAAGAAAATAACTCGCAAAGAGCCCAGCAGGGTCTTCTCTATGATTATAGGTAATATTTGTGTTCTTAACACCAGCTCTTCCTTTGGTGCTGCTGAGCAGAGTCAGGAGCATTCCCTGCCTTGCTCCATGTGTGCTTTGGAAAGGTTCTGAGAAGAACAGTCCTGGTGTCACAGGCTGGACTGGGGAGGGGGAGGAGGCCGCAGAAGGATGAATTCTTCCTTCTGCCTGTTGTGTCAGTGACTCTGTAGTGCGGGAAGGCACAGAGCAGACAGGCACAGTGGGGATTATTTGATCCCCACACATCCTCAGGGTTGGCTGCAGTGATATGGAGGGGAAGCTGAGCTCTGTGTGTGCCTGGCAGCAGCCAGGACAGCAGAGAGTGACCCCTGCCCCCCAAACAGACACGGCTGGCGAGTCTGGCCTGAGCCAGGTGCTGATGAACGAGATCATGAAGCTGCAGAGCGCAGTGCAGGAGGAGCGGCGCAAGGCGCAGGAGCTCACGGTGTGGCTGCACTCCAAGGAGGACACCCTCAGGGAGATGTGGGTCAGGGACAGCCTGCTCCGCAAGCACCAGGAGCGGGCCCAGAGGATGAAGGAGGAGAGGGACAGCCTGAGCAAGGAGCTGCGCAAGTGCAAGGACGAGAACTACAACCTGGCCCTGAGCTACGCCAAGCAGAGCGAGGAGAAGAGCGCGGCCCTCATGAAGAACAGGGACCTGCTGCTGGAGGTCAGTCACAGTTCCTGCAGCATCCCCCTTCTTACCTGACCCTGGAAGGTTGAGCTGAGCACCTTGTCTTTGCCAAGGATGCTCCACACTGAGCATCTTCTCTAGCATGTGTCTTTGAGGTCCCTAGCTCAGCCCTGTAGGCCTGTATTTTACAAGCTGTGCTATGAATGATGACAGTCTTTCCCTCACTCAAGGCTGCTCTCACAAAGGCAGCACAGGAACATATACCTGCTAGCACACAGGCAGGACTCTGGTCCCCAGAGCACAAAACTTCCTGAGGAAAACATCAGGGGAGAAACTTGCCCTGTATTTGGCTGGGGAACAGAGAACTAGTTTTGTAGGCCAGCGCTTTCTCCTTGCTCCTGCTGAGCTCTGAACCTTCTTGCAGATCGATCAGCTGAAGCACAGCCTCATGAAGGCTGAGGATGACTGCAAGCTGGAGAGGAAGCACACGATGAAGCTGAAACACGCCATAGAGCAGCGCCCCAGCCATGAGGTGGTGTGGGAGATCCAGCAGGAGAAGGAGCTGCTCTTGGCCAAGAACCAGGAGCTGGAAAACACTCTCCAGGTTGGTGGGGTGGTTGAATATGGACTCAAGGGATTATTCATAGCAGCCAGGGCAGCGATGCTGCAGTGAAGATTGTGGGGCTCAGCTGTTGCCCAAGAGCCCTGAGGGGAGAAAACTGATACAGAGTTAGATGGTGGCTCTGTCTCACTTCTTCCCTCGTCCTGCAGGTTGCCAGGGAGCAGAACTTGGAGAAGAGTCTCTCCAAGGAAACTCTGGAGAATGACTGCAGCCAGACTGTGGAAGAACGCCGGGAGCTGCTGAACACCATTTACAGCCTGCGCAAGGAGCTGCGCAGAGCCAAGGTGCTCCAAGACAAAGTAGGTGCTGCTGTTCAAGTTCCTGCTGGGGGACATGGATAAGACAGGCAGCTGAAGCACCTGCAGTGTCTTGCTTGTGGAGCAGAGCAGCTGCTCAGGAACAACCCCTGCTGCTCCTACTGTAGTACCTGTATTTCAGCACTTCGTGTGTGGCAGGTGACAGCTCAGACACCCCATGGAGCTCTGGCCAGAGCAATCTGTGGCACAGAGCAGGAGTGGGGACAGTCTGGCTCAGGCTCTGCCCACAGGCAGGTGCTTTTGACCTTGTCTCAGCAGTTTGCAGAGGAAAAGGAGATGCTGGAGCTGCAGTGCACATCTCTGAGGAAGGACTCCCAGATGTACAAAAGACGTATTGAAGCTGTTCTGCAGCAGATGGAGGAAGTGGCTTCAGAGAGAGACCAGGTCATAAAATATTCCTGACTGCTTTTTGGGCAGACAGTGCCAGCCTGTCTGTGCTGTTGTGTGAATGCCACGTGTTGTCCTTCTGCACAGGCTCTCCTGACCCGAGAGCAGTTCCACGTGCAGTATTCCAAGAACCTGGTGGAGAGAGACGCCTACCGCAAGCAGATCCGGGAGCTGGGGGAGAGATGTGACGAGATGCAGCTGCAGCTCTTCCAGAAGGAGAGTCAGCTCCTGGCCACTGAGGCCAAGCTGAAAAGGCTGCAGCTGGAGCTGCCCACACTGGTAGAACTCTCCTCTCCTCGATGGGATTGGGAAGCTGAGGATGGGGTCAGACTGTGGCTGTCCCCAGGCCTTTGCACCTGAGCAGCTCCAGCTCATCAGGCAGTGAACACCTGCCTAAACCACCATCAAAATTAATTAAAACCATTGCTATGCAAATGCTGAGTTTAGAAAATGAAAGATGTGATGGTTTCTATGACCTCACTCCAGTTTCAGGCATGGAAAAGCTGGACAGATGCAAGATCAGGCCACCTGTGTTTGTGTTTGGGGCATTTCCAAAAGTGATGAGGGGCTCTTCAACCACCAAAGAGTGACTCTATGTAGAGTCTGGGTGTGAGCCATTTGGGTGAAATAGGGAGCTAAGTTCTCTGGAACTAAATTAGATATATTTTAATTAATATGGCATCTTGTGTACTTTCTTGAGTGGCCAGACAGGAGTGCAGGAGGCAGCAAGTCCACACTTCTGTGTTTTCTGGAGCTCTCAGTCTCCTGCATGTTCCCTTGCTGTCACTTCCTTGCTTATGAGGAATGATCAATCTATACTGGTTTTGTTTCAGACCTCTGACCTGGATGACTCCTCCTCCAGAGATTCCCAGGAAGTGAGTAGGGTGCCTTGTTTACCTTTCACTTTCCTCTGGGATGGTTTCATGTTCCTCACCTGTGCTCAGTTCCCCAAGTATCAGCAGTTTTTCAACGGCTCAGGCTCATTTCAGTGATATCAAAAAGTCCAGAGGCAGCAAGACAGTGACAGAATCTCCCTGTGTCCTGAAGTTCTAAGTTTAGGATGCAGTTGTGGCATTAGTCAGCAAGAGTTGTTGAGTCTAAGCAAATCAAGGAAGTTGAATTATTTTGAATTGCTTTTAATTGTGTCTCTTATGTAAGAACAGGCAAAAATAAGTCTTACCCTGGAGCCATCTGTAGTAAAGGGTTTCACTTAGTTCATAACTTCAGTGAGGGAGTGATTGTCACATTGTCTGGAGGCCAAAAGTATAAAAGAGGCCAAAGGAAGCTGGATCTATTCATGGAGGATGAATCCATGAGCAAATCTGTAACTCCTGGCTCAGTCTGCTGTTTGCTGGCAGCAACAGGGAGAGAGAGGTTGGTTCTAGCATGTCCTGGATTTTATATTCCTTTATCTGTTCCTACAGACTGAAGGACAGTTCTGATGTTCTTGCTCTGTTTTCTGCCCCACAGCTTGTTCTTCACAGTCACCTGGATGAAGATACACAGACAGATAAAAGTAAGGGGAAAACACTGAGTAGAGTTCTGGAGAGGATGGTCCATTCTGTTTTGCTCTCCTGGAAGATCTAAATGATTTTTTCATTCATTTAGATGGGAGATTTTTCACTGAAACTAAACAGCACTCATCCAAAAAGGCTTTTTTTATTATTCTACCCTGCTCAGTTCAGAAATACATATTGTAACACCTGCTCACCACAGAAGGAGTTTCACCAAAATAGAGTCTGATGTGAAGTGCCATCATGTTCAGAACCTGGGGAGCAGGCACAAATGACGGACAAAATAACGATTAACACATTTCTCACAGTGGCCTCTGACATGAACATTTTTTTAATGCAAAGAGCAGAGGAGCTGTTGGCAAAGGTTTGTTTTGCTCCTGCTTAAGTTGGAAGTGGAAAGCTCTGTCTCTTTCCGAGTGTGGTGGGGAACTCCACCATCCTGGGCAAGATTCAGGGCCTAATTAAAATGAGAAGTGACTTGGGATTGATCACAGGATGGAGTTCTGAGTGCTTTGGGCTTGGTTTCAGTTCTGCTGTGACTCCGTGCAGTTACATCACAGCTCTTCTGTTGGAAGAACTGCTGGAGGGAGAAGTTACTTTGCAATGGCAACTCTGACTAAAGCTGTGATTTTTTTTTAATCTTTCAGAAGATTGCCTGGAAATACAAAACCAGGAACTCAGCCCTCAAGAGAGGCATATGCCCCCAAAATCACCAAGTGTAAGAGAATCTTTGTGGGTTCTTCTTTACTATGACTGGGGTTTGTGATCTTTAATATTCTCATTAATGATGGATTTACCAGCTTGGAGGAGCATGTCAGCAGCTCCTGCTTTTCCAAACTCTGAGCACTTAGTGCAGAATCCACCCTCCAAAAAGGGTGAGCTCTGAGCAAAACATTTACAGTGGACAATCCTTCATCTGTGTATAAAAACTTCTAATTACCTTCTGCCCTTCATCTCTGGGTGGGGATGTTTTCCAGTGTAATTGTCTGCAGAATTACTGTTGGTACAGAGAACAGACTTTCAGAATTACACACGTTGAAGGAATAAATGTTGTAAAATTGTGTGAAACAGAAGCATTACCATCCTGCACACACAGTAAAGAACTTGTTGGTACTTGACTCTGCTGATGCAGGAAGCAACCTGGTGTTAACACTGATCTGATCAAGAATAAATTCATATGGTTTTGGGTGGTTTGTTTTTTTTTTTTTCATTTCAAGGAGTGTGGCTTGGCCAACGAGGAACTGGCAGAAAAGGAGAGGAGGAGGATGAAGGACTGCTTTGAGCGTTACCGAAGGTCTGGGCTGCAGTAAGCAGGGCTAACCTGGAAATATCCATGATTTGTATTTCCTTGATCATGGAGGGCATAAAATGAACCACAAAAGGGACTGATACCTACTAAAAGTATAAAATGCCGCTTGTTTGCAGAAAACACCTTCTAAAAGTTGTGACTGGTCTTGTTTTCAGAAAAAGAGCGATGAGAAGGGCGCCCAAAGACCGGCACCATGAGGCGGATTGGGAGAACACCTCTGGCAGCGACAACACTGACACCGAGGGTTCCTGAGAGAGGGACAACACCAAGGTCCCTTGGAAAGGGACAACACCGGCACCAAAGGCTCCTCGGGAGCCCATCTGTGAGGGAAACACCAGCTTGTATAGCATGGCTGTGCCTCTCAATTTCACTCACAACGGACTGCTTAGATTTTAAAAGCATTTCTGAAAAGTGCTAGAGTGACACTATTGCGTGGCTCTGAGGTCGCCCTCGGTTAATAAACAGGTTTAAATATCTGCGTGTGAGGCAGGGCCGGGCTGAGCTGCTAGTTAGTTACAGGTTAATGAAGGGCATTGCCCGACACCCTCATGGCCGCCGCCCGCACCCAACATGGCTGCCGCTGCCTCAGGGCCCGCCCCGTGCGCATGCGCGGTGCGATGCAGCGCGCGCTGAGGGCGCTGCTCCGGGAGCCGCCGCCATGGCGGCCCCGCCGCCCCCCGCCCGGCCTGAGGGGCCCGGCCCGCACCGCCCCGGCGCCCCTCTGCGGTCCTGCCCGCCCGGCCCGCAGCGCCCCGGCGCCCCTCTGCGGTCCTGCCCGCTCGCTGTGCGCCATTCAGGGACAGCTCTGGCGCCCGGCCCGCCCGCTCTGCACCGCCCCGGGGCCGCCGCCGGCCACGCACTATCGCCTGGTGTACACCTGCAAGGTGGGCGTGGGGTCAGGGGGCTCTGAGGGCGCCGTCGCTGGGATGGCCGAGGCGCTCCTGGTGTTGCTGTTTTCTTAGTTTTAAACTTGTAAAGACTAATTCAGAGTGGAAGAGCCCTCTGGAGGTTTCAAGTCCAAGCTCCGTGTTGGAGAAGGATGTTCGGGGTCTTGTGAGTACCTCTGAGGGTGGAGATCCTCCAGCCTCTGTGGATCTTTGTCATTAGGCAGCCACAGAAGGCAGTAAAACCTCTCTTCAACCTTTATGTCTCGGGCTGAACTCACGACATCGTAACATGATGGAGCCGACTTGGGATAGTTAGAGATGAGGGAGGGAAGACCCTTTTAATGGCAAAAGCATTTTGGTCTTAAAAGTCGCAGAAGCTGCAGTTACCGTGCTCAGAAACTCCACTTTGTTTTTCAGGTGTGCCAGACCCGCTCAGCCAAATCCATCTCTAAGGCCGCCTACCACCGGGGGGTGGTGATCGTGACATGTCCCGGCTGCGGGAACCATCACGTCATCGCCGATAACCTGGGCTGGTTCTCCGACCTGGAGGGAAAGAGGTGAGTGTGCCACGATCCTCCTCACACCCTGCTCCCACGTCCAGCTCCTGAGCTGATACTTTGTTTCAGTGATTTTTAAAAAAATGTAGCCCAGACTAAAAACACATTTTCCACAAGTTCATTAAAACACACAGACTCAGTTTTCAGTCACTAAAATTTGACTGTCGCTGTCTAGGATCCAAATAAATTGGTGTGAAGCAGCAGCAAAAGCTGTGGGATACACAGGGATCCTTAGTGGTGCCAGCAGGGGATTTGCTGTTCCCCTCAGGCTTTATCACTTCACTGCTGGGTTTCCTTGGATGTTTTAAGTATGTAGATTGATTTGCTGTGGAATTCCAGTGATTTCTAACTTCCGAGCTACCTTTAAAAGCTTCTGTTTAGCTGTAATTGCTAAATTATTGATCCTGGTGGATGAAAGTAGTCCTGGAAGGTTTGGGTGGTTTTCTGTGGTTAATTTTGTGTGTTTTTCATGGTGATGTACCTGTGATTCCCCATGTAGTGTCAGTCCTGAGGGCAGAGTGCAGGGAGCCTGTGTGGGCCTTTGCTGTGGTGTCACTGTTGGTTCTCAAATCACTGTCCAGGAATATCGAGGAGATCCTGGCAGCCAAAGGGGAGAAGGTGAGACGTGTGGCTGGTGAGGAAGCCCTGGAACTGCTGCTGGAAAGCTCGGCAGAGCCCGGGCCCCAAGGTCAGCTGGCAGAGGGGGACAGCAGGGAAGCCCCCCCAGATCCTGGCAGCAAAGGACACACCTGACACAAGGGATTGTGGCCTGTTGGACAGACCTGCCACTTGGGATTTGGGTCATTCTGCTTGTGGCATGAGACTCTTCACCTTCATTCCCTGATTTCAACTGTCTGGTTTTAAAATAAACTCGGGTGTTGGGTTTTCTCTGTCATGTGTCTTTGCCTTGTGTAATTTTGCCTTTGATCAAGCTTGTGTCTTTAGATATGGTGTTGATATTTTTCCTGGTACTGGTTTTGCTGACTTTCAGGCAATTTTCAGTGCCCCAGCAGTGTCCCTGTCTTTGTTCCCTGCTGAGAAGGCAGCCAGAAATTCTTTGTCTGTGTGTGTTTGACCTAGCGAGGTGCAGCTGGAGCTGGAGGTTTTAGGGATGCTCAGGTGTGGCAACTGAGGAGAGGGAGCAATTGATACCACCTGAGGAGATGGGTCTCAAAATTCTAAAGCCAAAATGACCCTGCAGGAGGGTCAGATCGCCTGCTCTTAATGCAGTCAAATGTCGCTTTTATCTGTTCTTTTGACATCTTCCAGAGTTTTGTTTCTGTGCCACTCATGTCAGGGCTGAAAGTTTTGTATTTTGATCCCACTCAAGCTCCAGCATGGGGGTTTTACAACTCCTTGTTGGTGAGGGGGAGTGTGGGTGTGAAGGCAAAATTAATAGTTGTGGAGCATGGTGGAGAGAAGTAGAGGACCTAGAAAGTTGTCTTGGCATATATTGAGGGGCTTATTAGTGCTACTGCAGTATGTTAAGATTAGTTAGAAATTTAAAAAGTAATAAATGACAGATGTAGGAGTTTGTCAGCACGCAGCTCTCGGGTACTGGTGGATCAGGCACTGAGGTGATCATGTTGTGCTTTGTTAAAGCTTGTTTCCTCTGCACAGTGGAATAGCTGCTTTCTTAGGGTTTTGAGCTTGCAATCAAAGACTAACTCAGTTTGGAAGTTTGGAAGATTCCAGTCCAGTGTGCTTGTCCGAGGAGGATATTCAGGATCTTGTGAGTATCTCTATGGGTCCCACAACCTCTATGGGTCCCCCTCATCATTGAGGCACAGAAAGCATTAAACCTCTCTCAGCCTTTCTGTCTTGGGCTGAGCAAACCCAGTTCTCTCAGCCAGGCACCTCCAGGTGCTTGAGGTGCTGCATCAGCCAAGGATTCAGTGAGGGCATTGCAGGTATTAATGAGTTTCCTTCATCTGGAGTGTTCGTAACAATTTTATTTGTGTTGCATTGTAAGTGTTGGATCAGAGCACCAGGAAAGTTGTCATGTTCTTGTGTGTGTGTCAGTGCAGAGTGATGAAACAGGGGCAGGAACTTCATCAGCCAGCTCATGTGTGCTCAGATCCTGGTGAGATACAGCTCTCCCCGAAACAGCCAGCTGCTGGAGTGACCCGGGACTGACAGACAGGATCTTGCATCTCAGAGCACTGCTCTGTTCTCCCCCTGAGCTGGGCTGCTGGCACCTATTAGCACTGCTGGAAAAGTGTTTGTTTTATTACCTTTAATCTGAAAATCAGCATTCTGCTTCCATGGTGCTGATACCTTTGATGGGGTGGAACAGAGCAGCTGTTGCAGGATCCGTGTTGCCTTGGAAACAACTCATTTACAATCTGGCTTTTTTATACTGTTTTCCTTACCTTTCTTACCTGTTACTGGGTCCCAGCTACAGAAGGTGATGCCAATTTTTGCTGTGCTATAGTAGAAAATGTAGCAAAATCTATTTTGACTGTTCCTAGATTTTTGTGTTTCCTTGTCCCAGTGCCCTCTGTCACCAGGTGCTTTTTGGGGGCAGGACAGAGACAGGTCCCTGTGCTCTGGGGCTGCCTCTGCAGCTCTGAGCATGGAGGGTGGCAGTTCTTGCTGCTGCCCTGAACGTTCAGGCCAACATCAGGGGAAGGAATTTGCACATAATAGAAACAGATTTGCTGCTGAGAGATTGCAGGTAAAAAACCAAATACTTTGCTCCCTTTTGAAGCTGTTTTTTTGGAAAAATCTTGTGTCATGGGGCAGTGGGTTTGTGTTGGAAAGGGGACACAGGCAAGCACACGGGCTCACTTTAGCCAAAGGCAGGGAGTGAGGAGAAGCAGCCTTTCCCCTGAGTGCCTTTCTCCAGGCCTGACATCAGCCCTGTCTGGTGTCTTGATGCTGTTGTACAGCTGGGTAGGAGGGGGCAGGATGTCGGGTTTCTGCTGGATTTTTAGGGCTCTTCATCAAGAGGACCTGCCGTGCACTGGGGACAGCCCTGCTCCCAGGAACTCACACTCCACAGCTGCAGCAGCAGCACTTCACGGGCCGGCAATCCCGCGGCTCTCCAGCGGATGTCAGCATCAGAGAACTCTTCCCGACGTGGGAACGAGCCTGGCAGCCCGGGAGAGAGGAGGGTGTAGCACAGCGGCTGCCACTGCAGGCTGCCCTGGAGACTCAGTGGTAGCCAGTGCCTTCTGCTCACAGGAGCTCAGAACGAGCCTGTGCTGCTCAGGATGGAGAGACAGGAGGTGAAACACCATCACTCCCTCCCAGGGATCACCTGCTCCTGCGACTCTGAGCCTCTGCACACCTGAGGGCACGGTTCTGTCCCCAGGTCTCACACAGAGCTGCTGTGCCCAGGCACCCACAGGTGTGAGAACACCTGATGAGAACAAGCTGGTGGCTCTTTATTAATCTTTGAGCAGGGCTGGCAGTGGCCACCACAAACGAGCCAGGCGTGGGAAGCCCAGCTGTGACTTGGATTTATCCTCACAAGGCTCAGGATCCAAACTGCTGCTCCCAGGCTGCCTTCCAGCCCAGTCCTGCTCATGGCTGCTGTACTGGAATGAGCTGGTGCTGCTGCTTTGTGTCTACTCCAAGGGCTGGTGCCAGGGCTGTGCCCAGCACTGCCTGCCCTTGTCCCCTGGCGCTGGGGAACAACTCAGCTTTGGGCCAGGCGCCGGGGTGGCACCGAGGCTGAGCAGAGCCATCAGGGCCTGAAAGGAACAGCTCAGCCTCTCCTCAGCCTTTTCCCAGCCATGCAGGGCTGCTCTGTCTGCCCTGTTGTCCTGGAAACTTCTGGGCAGGGAATTCTCAGGGCTTTGTGCCTTCCCTCCACAGCCACATCCATGCTGGCAGGCAGAGCTGGGATGGTGGTGGCTGCTGAGAAACCCGTGTGCTCATAGTGGAAAGCAATGTGGAGGTGGGTGCACAAGGCTTTTCTCAGCACATGTGGTGCTGTCTGTTACCAGAGACCCCCCCATTCACCCCCATCCCTATTCCAAAGGGCCAGGATTAGCCCTGCTGTCAGCCAGGAAATAATGGAAATGAGTATTTGCACTGAAGCTTAGACACAAATATTTATTAAGCACAATTCCCCCCACCCCTTCCCCTTGAGCTGTATTCATTTCTAATATATTAATCCATTTGGCAGATTATTTTTTAGAAAAAAAAACAAGTACCTGTGGGTCAGAAATTCCCCATTAAAATGACATTAGCAAATGCACATGTAAAAAATAAATAAGCTCATACATTCAAGTATATGGCAAATAATACCTCAATAATACCTCTGAAAGCTTAATGGTCAGGTTCCAGTTCACCACCTGGCTAAGAGCTGCATAGGCCTGAGCCTGCAGCTGGTCAGGTCCTCATCATCAATGTTCTCCTCTTTTCCAATTCCAACCTTCCTGGTAAGTAGGGGATGAGCAGCTCCTCCTCTCCCCTCTCCAGAGCTCTGCTCAGCCCCAGGAGGGAGGCCCAGCCTTGGCCAAGCAGCAGGTGAGTGCTCCCAGGTAGCAGGTAAACTGCAGCTACCACTCCACATGGTCAGTGCAGGCAGGGTAAATGCCCCATGAGCAGCATCACTGGTCTAAAAATATCTCCCTGCTGGTTGGGAATGTTTCCATCAAATGCATTTCAAATCCAAAGTGCTGATTTATTCTCTGCTTCGGTACAACTCAGCGCTGGAGTTTCTGAAGTCCAGCATAGTCTCTGGTCAAGCAAAGGAAAAATACTTCACCTCCTCAAGTCAGGTCTCTGCTCCCCTCCTCCAGCTTTTCCAGCTGGTCCAAAAGGGGAAGGAATGACAGTAAATGTGAGTTCCCAGCCAGCCCCCCAGGCTGGGGCTCTCCTGAGGCTCCAGTGGCTGGAGACAAGTGGACAGAACCAGAGTGCTTCACTGGGAGCAGCTCAGTGCTGGTTTGGGGAGAAACAAGAGGAGGGAAGGGCTACTGGCCCGAGCTGCTGTTGGACACAAAAGGAAGGAGGGATGAGCCATGGGCAGAAAGCTTTGCTGGCTGTTGAAGCAGGGCCCTGTCACACAGATTCTGTCTTGGACACCCTCACATTGGCTCAGTGGCACCAGGAGCAGTCCCTGTTTGCCATGGGCTGAACACTTGGGCAGAGACCTCTTTCCTCCTTCCCCCTGCCAGGAACACCCCTGCCATGGGGCTGCAGGGGGCTCCAGAGGTAACAAATCCCACTAAAGCTCAGGGTGAGCAAGGCTTTGCCCCTGCTCAGGAGGTCTTGCAGGGCTGCAGCTGGAAGCACAGAATGTCCAAGGCTCTCCAGAGAGTCCTCAGCAAACCTAAAATACACTCAGGTGTGTGAGACCACGATGCAGCTGGGGTGGAGTAAGGTTTAAAGGACTTGGGTTCTTTTTCTCCTGTAGAAGGAACAAAGCTGAAAAAGATGTTCCAGAGAAGGATCCAGAGCCATTTGTGTGAGGGAAGACAAGAGGACTCCAAAATGGAAAAGGTGTTCTTCCCTTTCCCTGTTTAAATAAAGTGTTGTGAAAATAAAAGACATCAAGGCTGGAGTTAACTACCCCCTGTGGGCTCCTCCAAGTTCCTGGGGTTTTAGGTCATCAGCAAGGGGCTGCTAAAGTCTTCCAGGTGCTGTGCCCAGTGTTACAGTGGCCCAGTGTCCTAAAAAAACCCTTATTTAAAAACTGTCCCCCATCCGTTGGGCTCTCCCATAGGAACACGATGGAGGTGCAGCTCCCTGGACAAGACTGGGAGCACAGGAGAACTCAGGCTTCAAACCACCTACTCTGTTTTTCCTTTTTAAGAAACAAAGCTGAAACGACCCCCCCAGATCAAAGCCCAGTTCTTAGCTGGAACCAGGTCTCTGATGCTCCTCCTCAGCCTCCTCCTGGGCTGAGGCCAAATCCACACGCTGCTCGTCCATGCGTTTGGCCTGGACACGCTGGATGAGGCTGAAAAAGTCTTCATCAGGCATGGTGGGGCCACGGGGGATGGAGTCTGGGGGGGCACAGCGCTGGTCATCGATCCTGGAGGACTGCAGGGGAGAGAGGGGCGTTAGGGCAGGGCCAGGACAGCTCTGCTGTGGAGAAAGGGGCTGGAGCTGAGGTGTCAGAGCTCCCCCAGCCCTGGGCCCGTACCTGACACTTCATGAGCATATTGAAGAACTCGTCCCCGGGCTCCTGGGCATCCCCCTCCACACGCAGGTGGCCCAGGTTGTTGTGGGTTATCCGCAGGCCGGGCAGGTTGCCCACGTTGGCACGTTGGTCATCCAGGCGCCTGCTCTGGGAGCTGGCAATGAGGTCAAAGAACTCCTCTGTCTGCGGAGATGCCATCAGGGTGGACTGTGCTGTGGAGTGGAACACACGGCAGGGTCACCACCCTGCCTGCCCTGCAGAGCCCAAATCCCTCTCCCCAAACTCCTCTCCCCCCTACACAAACCCAGCAGGCAGCAGTGGGGGAATCAGGTGCCTTGATAAAGCAGAACCTCACACACCCACCTTGCACAGCTGGGTCCCCTGCGGGGCTCCTGCCTGTGCTTGGCCAGCTCCTGGAGGCCACCAAAGGTGCCACCTCAGCCCAGGAGATCCAGTGTCCCCGGGCTGAATCACTGCCTGTGTGTGATCCCTGCTGCTCCCAGCACTGCCGCTTCCACTCTGGTTTCCACCTGGACCAAGAGGCACAGGCAGAGCTGGGCAACTGCAGGTGAGCACAGAGTTCCTGATGGCCCCTGTGGCTGTGACAGGCACCCACACAGTCCCAACAGCTGGGAATAATTGCTGAGAAGCCATCAGCAAAGCCCAGGCCTGGCTGAGCCTCTCACCTGGCAGCACTTTCCCAGGCCCCCCAGAAATCCGGGCTGTTTGCTCAAGGAGAGGCACTGCCGAGGCTGTCACCGGCTGCGGGACCTGTGTCAGCACCAGCAGAACACGCCTGGGCTCTTCTTCTCACCTCACAGAGCACAGCCTGGGCTGTGCTGGTGCTGGGGGTCCCAGTCCAGAACCAGTGCATGTCATCTATCCACCACTGACCCTTTGGAAACGCCTCTGGGCAACACTCCCTGGAAGAAGCCTGTTGGCTCCTGCAGCTGCTGGGTAGGGAAAAGCTCCCAAACAACAGACACTGCACTCAAACAGGGACCAGCAAAGGAAAACTGAGAAATCCAGCCCAAGTACTGTTACTTTCCCAGAGCACAAAGCACTGGAGCAGAGCCTGCTCCGAGCCTCCCAACACAAGTCCTTAGAGCCCCAGCTCATGGAGCTGCAGAAACACAAGAAAATCTCAGTGCTGACGCAGGGATGAGTTTCCTCCCCTTCAGCTCACAAAGAATCTTCAAAAATAACATGTCCAAAAGGCTCAGAGCCCAAATGAGCTGAACAGAATATGGGGCTGCTCGTGCATTCTTTATAAAGCTCTGCATTTTCAACCCCATCTCCTAAATTACACAGCTGTTACAGCCAAATGCACTTGTGTTTCAGAAATGCATCTCTTGACAAAGCAATGCTCATTTCCACCTTATTTTTAGATGATAAAAACCCTTTCACCTCACAGCCAACCTGCCTTCCTGCCTGACCTCTGCTTCAGCCCCTGTCCTGCACATGCTGCTTGTGCTGCAGCTCTGGGAGCAGTGTCAGGGGTCTCCTCTCCCGTTTGCACTTTGTATTCACTTGGAAACTGATGATGAACAAATCCATCAGGTTAAATAACTGGTTTGAGCCCTTTGTGCTGGTGATTAAGTATGTGAGGGTGATCTGTGCATTTTGGAGCTTCTCCTCAGCTTGGGTTAAACAAAGGCCCTGAACACAGAAAAAGCCACGAAACCCAAGTGCAAACAAAGCCCTGCCTGCCCTATTTGTCAGGCGCCTTCCTCAATTTATTCGTGTCCTTCCTAGGGCTGAGTTGTTTGCCTGAGCAGCTTCCCACTGTTTATCCATCCTTCTGGCTCCTCTGTCCTCACACAGCACCTATCACCACCGCATCCAAGAACAGTACAAAATCCAGAAGTTTTTCCTCCATGGCAACGCTATTACAAAAACTGGCAATATTTTAACTTGCCTGAGAAAGCCTGACCTGGCCCCTGCATGTCCCAGACCCCAGGTTCTCACAAAGCTCCCTGAGCAATGACCATCATCATCTTCCTTCTGGAGGTAGCAGGGAAGTCCTGGTGCCAACCTCCCCGTTCAGAATGCAAGACCTAAAGATTCACACTGAAGAAATCCCAAGTGCATTTTGCATTTCTCTCGCTAATTTACTCCCCAAACCTTAGCTCACATTCTCCAGCCTTTCCCTCGGCAACCATTTACATAAGAATGTTTTTTCCTTCCTTAAATTATGACGGGGATTGCCAAGGAACTGCTAAAAGTTCAGAGAGCCGAGGCTCAGGGCAAACATCACGGGATGCACGGCAAACCACAACAGCTGGGCACGCCGCGGGAGCAGCGTCACTCCCACAGGAACAGGGACTCGGGAACGCATCAGTGCTCACATATCCGCTCTCCCAGGGCAGGGACCCGCGTGGCAGCTGCCTCCGCAGCCTCGGCTGGGCACTCCTCCAACGGGCAGCGCTGATCATCCATCCGGTTGCTCTGGAACTTGCTCAACAGGTCAAAGAAGCATTCCTCATCCGAAGGGGTCCGGTTGATTTTCTGGGAAGAGAGAGGAGAGTCAGAGTCAGAACAGCCCAAACAAGTCCCCGAATCAAATCGCTCTATACAGCCTTGGGTAAAGCTGTGCCCTCTCCCGGTCTGCTCAGGGGCTGGCTCCTGGCTGTGCCCAGGGTGTGCCAAGCCCCACGCTCTGGAGCCTGCTGGGGTCTCTGCTCCTCGGTCCCGCTGATCCCAGAGGCTCTGGGCACTGCCACAGCCCAAACCCCAGCCCCGGCGCATGGATGAGCCTCGTGCAGCCGCTGTCGCTGCAGAGCAGCCAGAGGAACCTGGAGGCTGAAAGGGAAAGAGGGAAAAGGAGACAGCATTCACCCTGGCACTGCTCCGAGGGAGCTTCTGGGCTGCAAAGGGCTGGGCTCAGAGCAGGATGAGGGCAACCGTGCAGCCACTGCAGCTGAAGTGCTGCCCTGTGCCCAGCCAGGGCTCAGC
The DNA here is from genome assembly GCA_013400495.1 of Nicator chloris. Taxonomy (NCBI): domain Eukaryota; kingdom Metazoa; phylum Chordata; class Aves; order Passeriformes; family Pycnonotidae; genus Nicator; species Nicator chloris. The sequence goes on along the minus strand of WAAE01005376.1, from coordinate 219,435 downwards.
CCAAGCTCAGGGTTTGCTTTTTCCACCAGCTAAATCCAACCTTCCCAGGCCACTGCCCCTCACACCCCGACACTTCCCCTCGCTGCCTGTGTCCTCAGCACAGCTCTTGTGGCAGTCACTCAGCTGAAAATGCCACAAAATTACAGATTTTTCAGACAACAGTTCTTGCACGAGAGTCCCAAATGAGCACCTTGCACTGGACAGGGATATATTTAAGTTGTGCTGCAGGAAGCTCGTGTTGGAGGCAGCCTCTCCAAGGCACTTCCAACAGGGAGAGGGGCTGTGTGTCCTGATCTGGAGCAGATAGAGCAGCAGGAACAACAGATCCTTCCAAGGACTCAGTTGGAATGGGAGATAAAATTAGCCAGTGATAAGAGGGGCATCTGCCAGGCTTAGGAATATTCCCTACACACTGAGCTGGTCCCACCAGTTGCTGCAAAAAAAGTCACAGCAGAAAACAACCAAAACCTTTTAGAACTGGGTCTGTGTGAGCTATTTTCTAGCAGAGGCCAGTCTGGGAGGGGCACTGGGTCCCTCCTGAGGGGCTGCACATTCCACCAGAGAGATGGAGAGGGCACAGCCAGACTTTCCAGCACAACAAGGCATTCCCTTGGCTGCTGATGAAGCAAAGTCCCTCTCCCAGCTCTGGTGGTGGCCATTCTGGGCAGCCTGGGAGCCCTCCCAATCCCACCACACACGGTGCCGCTACCACCAGAGCTCTTCCCCGGGGCAGGGGCAGGCAAAGCCCTTCATGGGAGCTCTGCAGTGGGGAGAGACTTGTGCTGACAGGGTTAAAGCCACAAGTTGGATTGGGTAAATGAAGGAAAACAATTTTCCTGTATGCTAAGCGAAGCAGATGAGATGCACTCAGCTTCTATTTAGGGCAGCGTCAAAATTAGCAGCAGGCCAGAGAGGAACATTGGCAATGTGGGAGCTGATCAGGGAGGGGAAAAACCCCTCTCACCTCCTGCCTGCCACGTGCTGATCCACTAATGGAGCCACAGCTCCAATGGACCCTCTGAACCACCAACAGTTGCACCTCGGAAATCAAAGCTGGCTTGGGCTTGAACTGCGGGTGAACTACATCTCTCACAGCTCTGCTATGTTGGGTTGTGTGACCCAAATTTCAGGGTAGGGGAGGAAACCGGTTCATTCACACCAAGCCTCCCTCCCGCTGTTCCACGACTGCATGGAGTAAATCAGAGCAGTCCTGGATCCAGGGAGAAGTTCCAGCTTGCAGGAGCAGCCTGGCACTGCACAGCCAGAGCCCCCAGCTCAGAGCTGCCCCTCCACAGAGAGCAGATCCCCCCATGGCACATCCTGCAGAGACCCTGCAGTTTGGGGAGTCAGGATCCTGCTCCCAAAGCACCTGGCAGAGAAAAGGATGCTCTGAATCAGTAGGTAGAGAGCACAGAGGTGTGGGATGGAGCTGGCTTTGTGCCACCTCCCAGTGGCACCCGAGAGGCAGGAGGTCAGTGCCCATGGGCCATGTTAGAGCTGACAGGGCTGTGCCAGCCAGGGATGGCCCAAGGGCAGCCTCAGGGCACCAGGCTCCCTCCAGACAAACCCTGCCCCAAGCCTGAACCTCTCTAATTAAAATGCCCAAATATGACAAGGCATGGAGTGCTCGGCTCCTTCCCTGCCAGGCTGCTCCCAGCCCCGAGGCAGGAGCTGCGAGGGCAGATGGAGTTGTGATCACACCCTGGGGCTCACCATCTGCTCCCGAGCTGTGCTTGCCCGGGGCCTTGGCACAGCCAGGGTCAGGAGGCTTCCCGGGAGCCAGGGCATCCCCTCCTGGGGCTGAGCAACAGCCCTGCCACAGCACAGACACACAGCCACATCCCCAAATGCTCCTGGGCACCAGCGTTGGTTTCCAGCCCCGAGACCACTTCTCACCTCATGGCCGGTGTCCCTGTCTGTCCTCATCCCCTGTCTTCTGCCTCCAGCACTCCAACTGCCCAAATTCTGCCAACTGTCACCTTCCTGTGGCAGCCAGACGCCGTCCCAAAGAGTAAAACCAACCCCATCTGCACGGGGCAGAGGGACCCAGGGGCTGCCGGCACTGCAGAGATCTCCCCGGGGCAGATTTGGCTGCAAACACACTCGCCCTTGGGAACAGAGACACTCCCACCTCTGCCCACACAGGGACAAAGACAAGTGCAGAGCCTCTGCTCCTGCTCCCTGGCCTCGGGCAGGGCAGGGATGGCACCATCCCAAGCATGTGGAGGTCCCACTCATGGGGGTTAGAGCTTTGTTCACGTTTTCTGAGAGTGGCGTGGAGCAGGACTCCCTCTCCTCACAGAAGCTGCTGGAAGGCATCCTGGTTTTTGCACACATTCCCTTGCCGCTGGAGGAACAGGCTGTTTAACCTGCCTGGGTAGATTCAGGATGTGTAAAACCACAGCCAAGGTGTTGAGAAGGCAGCAAAACACAGCTGCAGAGAGTGACAGGCACCTATTCTGCCACTGTCCCCTCTCCCTGCAGGCTGGGACCACCAGCTCCTCACCAGCCCCAAGCCAAGGTCATTACACCCCGTGGAGAAGCACAAATCCACCTATTTTCCTCTCTGATAAATTCTCAAACCAAAAAAAACCTGTCACAGTTTGGGGCTGAGAAGGTCCTGGGCTGCCCAGCTCTGCCCCAGACGTGCAGGACATGGAGCAGCATCTCCTGTGGAAATCCTTCAGTCTGACCACTCCAAACGTGCAGGTGAGGCCAAGGCTGGAGCAATCTCCAGTGAGGCAGAACAAAGTCAGAACTGACTCCTGAGCCTCACCCCCCTTGGCCATTTTCACCCGGATTCAGGAAAGCCATTAAACAAAGGCAGAAAGCCTCACTGCAAGAACTAAACCACTTCCCAGCTCCCAACGCCTGAAGCCACAGCCCGCAGATGCCCTGCAGGGCTTCCACCTTGGACCCGCTGCCCACCTGGGACTCTGTGGAGAACCATTCTCGGACACACTCCCACTGCCAAGCCCCATCCTGGGATCAGCACCCTGTCCCCATCTCTCTGTGGCACCTGAGCAACCCAGACCCCCAGGCAGCCCCAGCTGTGCCCCCCACTATGCCAACATCTGCTGCCAGAGATCCCCTCAAACCAGCGCTCTGGTGGCGGCTTCTCCCATGGCTTCCTGCTGCCCCCACAGCAGCTCGGGATGCAGCTCTTCCCACAGCACTGCTGAGCCCCACCAAACCTGTCAGATCCGCTCTGGGACAGAGCCCCAGAGGTCCCCAAGCACCACAGCAGGTACTTCTGTGCTGGTCATGGCACATCCCTCAGCGATTCCACGGCCACACAAACATGGGTGGAACGTTCCCTTTGAAGGGAGCTTCTCCCACCAAACCAAATCAGACACCAAAGAGCCACCCAAAGGGCCAAAGCTTGTCTCCCTGTCAGACCAGCTTCTCTCACAGCTGGTGTCACCAGGGCATTGACCTGCCTTTGGTTCCCCTCCTCTCCTCCAGGCTCAGCTTCTTGCAGACCTGACCCAATGCAGGCTCAAGGGCTGCACGCTCCGGCTTTGTCCAGCCCTCCCAGGGGACAGCCTGCAGGCAGGACCGAGGGGTGGATGGACCCTGGTGGGTCTGGTACAGCAGATCCAGCTCAGGAGCTGCTCCCTGAAGGTGTCTGGTGAGTGCCCAGGTCAGGGATGAGCGAGGACAGTGGCAGGTTCAGGGGTAACACAGCAGTTCTCACTGACACCTCAGAGCGCGCTGCCTCAGCAGTTAAATGTGTCCACCACAAATCCACCTGATTTCAGGAAGGACACAACCTGGAGATGAAGTGACCTGACCACATGCCACAGTAACAGAGCTGGGATAGGACCCAGCAATCATTCCCCAGGACCAAGTTCTCCCCTGTGGACAGTCCTTGGAAATCTGTGCCCTTGCCCAAGCCGGCGCCTACCTGCCCCAGGTGTGGCAGTTAGCGTGACAGATCTGTGCCCAGGTACCCTGCCCTATCTGCCTCTCCCCTGTGAACCAGACATGTCACTGCTCCATACCTCTGCTATTTTCAAGGTAGCCAACCTCAAAATCTCCAGGCAGGAGCAGGGCTGGTGCTGCTGGTGACCACCAACGCTGGGAGCACCTTATCCAGGGCTGTCTGTCAGTCCCCTGCACACAGCTTTTCTTTATCCTGCACCACCCCACACCTCACCCCGCTGAACTCACTGTGGGGGCTGCACCTCTGGCACGGCCACAACCTCAAACCCCAAACACATCAGGCACTGAACTTCCCAGCCTCACCTGGAGAAAGGAACCGAGGGGGAGGTTTGAAGAGAAGCAAGCGGGGGCTGGAGAAGACGAGTCCAGGAAATCCCTGGCTGAAATCCACAGCCTGTTTTACCAGAAGGTGAAATGCCTGGAGAATCGTCCCTGTGCTCCGGAGAGGAGCTGTCCCTGTCCCCAGCCACCAGCTCCTGGGCTGGAGTCTCCACTCCTTGCCAGCTTCAGAGGCAGCAGAGCTGTAAAACTCGCCCGCTCTTTGCTCAAGACACCACTTCCCTTTCCGTGCCAATCCCTGGGCTCTGCTGCCACGCTCCCCCCGGGAGGCAGGGCTGGTGACAGACACCCCGTGTCCCCACCCTGAGCACGGCTGGGCTCAGACACCCACCGACCACCCTCTGCTGTGAGACACAGCACACCCGGAGCAGCCTCAGCACCGCTGCAGCTGCAACAATATCAATAATAAAAACTTCACACCGGAGCTACCTGAAAACTTTAAACCCCCGAGCACACACGGCACATCCCGGCCTGAGCGAATCCTCCGAGTCTCCGCATCCACCTCCTCCTCCTGCTCCTCCCGATCCAGCCTCTCACTTCAGAGAAAGAAGGAAGCACAAACAAACCCCGAGTTTCCCTCACTGACCTCAGCAGCCGGCTCTTCCCCGGGCTCCGGCTCTCACATGTCCGCGGGCAGGAGCGCTGCCGGCGCTGGATGCTCCGGCCGCCCGAGGCTCTCCCAGCCCCGCCGAGCGGGATTTGTGCGGAGCGGGATTTGTGCGGAGCGATGTGAAGAACGTCGCCGGCTCCAGTGACCCGCTGGGTGCGAGCTGAGGCTTAAAGCGACAGCCCCGCTGCCACCTCCTCCCGGAGCCGCTCCGCGCCCTGGCACGGTGTGGGGGGGCTCCGAAGGCTCCTCTCTCCCTCACCTCGCTGCCACGATCCTCCCCGTTATTAGATGATGCTCTTCAACACACAGTGCAGCTACGTGAATATTTAGCTTTCCTTCCACCTCCTCACCTCCCACTCGCCACACTCACTTTACCTTAAAAATAGATTGGGATCGATTCTCCCAAACTACATCTGCAAACACGCTCGGCTCCGCAGGCACAGGCACCACGGCAGCAAACGCTCTGTGCACACACAGACACACTCTGATCGTTTGGATTTAAAGCACCAAAATACTGAAGGACCATTTTTAGCTCCTGATAGTCCTCCTGCTCCTCGTATTATTAGATATGTGTGGTTTTTTTGTCCTATTGCAAGAGCCGAGGCTGCTCAGCCATAAGCATCTCTTGATTTAAATGTAACACTGCTCGACAGAGGGAAATTTCTAATTGCAACAGGGTTTTAAACAGGGAAAGATGGAAATGCCACACAGCAGCCAAAGAGCTGTTCTAACCTCACATTTGTGAAATGGGAATTACTGACAGTGAAATGGGGCACTGGGAAGAGAAGCACTTTTGCAAAGGGAAAAATGGGGACAGAGCCCCCCTGGCGCTCTCGGCTCTCTGTCCACATTTGTCCTTCACTCTCATTTTTCACTGCAGAAGTAGGAAATTGCTTTAACCTGAAAAAAAATGCAGCTTTGGGGAACTGCCCCTGCTACTCCACGCCAGTAAATTCATTTCCAGGAGTCACACAGTAATTTCCAGAGAAAGATGGAAACTGTGAGACCTGAGCTCAGGACTCCTGGCTCGGTACCTGGCCCCGACTGAAGAGGAAAAGAAGGGTTGAGGGAGGGCAGGGCACAGCCACAGCTCCTGTGAGCTCAGTGCTGGTGCTGCAGCCCCCTTCCCACTGGGGCTGAGATCAGGGGATCCATGGATAGAGAGGGACAACACGGGAATGAACCAGGATGGGGACTCAGTCCCTGATCTGACGAGCTGAGCCGCCTTTAGAGAGCTCTGAAAGGGGGAATCTGCAGCTGATACAGGGGGAAATGCAGAAAATGGGTGTAACAGAGGGGCAGAGCCCACACACAGGAGGTCGGCGCATGGAACAAGATGAGGAAACGACATTTTCCCCCGAGTTTAGGATGCAGCAAAGAATAACGAGTGAGACATCTGCGATCTGCAGAGACACAACCTCCAAGGTCAGGTTGGAGCTCAGGGAGCTGAGCGTGCCCTGGGCACACGTGTGCCCTGCACTGTGCTGTGCCCAGCCCCTGGCACAGCCCATCCACACCCTGCCCAGGCCATGCACGCGCTTCCCTTGGAGCATGAAACCATCACCCTCACTTGGACTGTTTTCAAAGCTTTTTTTCCCTTTAAACAACTCGCCCACTCATCCCTATAAACGCCGGTGCTAAAAGCTGGTTCTGTTGTTAAGATTTCAAATAACTCGGGTTTTATTGTTCCAAACAAAATCTAAATAACTCACCCACACTCCCTCCTTCCGAAATACAGTCAGTGCTGACCTGTTGGGACCGTGCCCTGCTGTCACACACGGCTCCAACACCGGCCTGTGGCTCAGCAGCAGGTGACAATATCATTTCTGATTGCATTTGGAGGGAGCCCCAGGGGTGTCTGCCTGAGGTGTTACTGACACCTCTGCTGCTTGCAGTGCTGATCTGACTGTCTGGAAGCCACTGCCACCATGACCAGACTGGGCCACTTTGTGCCACAAGCACATCAATACAGGATTTACACTTTTTCCTCAGCTACACAACCACCTGTCCTGAAATCACAGGTCAGTCCAGCCCTCACTGGACTGGACCAGAGGCAACTACTCCTGGTTTCTCTTCTGTGTATTCACACAGTCCTCTGCAGTTAATGTAGCAACTTTTCCACATGGATTTTGACCATTTACCACACCAGGCTGGGTTTTCCTGGCACTGTTTAACAGAAACACACCGGCCTGGATTTAGCACCTGGAGCTTGTTTGACTAACCAAGGACACAAGACAGAAGCATTCTCACTCCAGGTCAGTCTCTGGAGAAGATGAGTGGCTAAAGAGGTCAGTCTGGCCCACCAAAAACCTGGGGGATCCCTTAAACACCCAAACTGGGAGTGAACCTGAACTACTGCTTGGAACAACTCAGGTTGGAGGTGGATGACAACAAGCAGTACGTTTTTGGGGTGTAGCTCTCCCTCAGGGCTGTGGTACCTGGCTGTGCACACCAACACACACCCAAGCAGCAAAACACAGGGTTTTGGCTACAACTCATTGCAGTGATTGACTCTGCACTTGGGGAGGGGTGAACCAGGACCGTGCTCAGCCGTGGAGTCTCAGCTGAGCAGCACTAATTTGCTAAACTGAAATAACTCCGTTGCCTGAAAGGGTATAACCCATATTCCTGATTAATTAGCACAAGGTTAATATATAGAGCACTTTGTCTATCCACCTCCCCACTCCCAGCCCCACAGAGCAGGGCAGGTGAGCTCCTCTTTGGTGATGGAGACAACCCAATGCTCCAGCTGCAGAGATGCCCTGCTCTCCCCATCCCTTGCACCCCCTGCACCTCACACTGGAACCCCCTGACAGTTTGCTTTGAAAACGCTTCGCAAAAAGAACCCTGCTTGTCTCTGGATTGCCAAAATTGTGCTGCTTTCTTGAATCAGACCTTCATTTAGACACCTACTTGCTCTGAGCACAGCGAGGTTTAAGAAGGAGCTGAGCAGATGCAGCACCTTCCTCAGGGGTGGTGGGGATGGGGGAAGTTGGTCGTGGAGCTGTGCACACCCATCCACATCAGCACCCATAACACATCCAGCCTGCACATAAACACCCCTGGCTCAGCAAACGCCCAGACCTGAATTATTATTTACTCACACCCCAGTAATGCCTGAAGGCCGCGTTTGAGATCAAGGCCTTGTTGTGCAAGGCACCCCACAAAACACGAAATCCTGGCCCTGCTGGGGCAGGGAGGATTCCTGGAGTTGGTACCTGTGGGTTTGCCACTGCAGCCATGGTCTGTCTGACCTGCTCAGGAGAGTTGAAACAGGCAGGACAAAAATCACATGCAAAGGCAGGAGCAGCTTCTCCTATCAGCCAAAAGCATCTCCTGCTCTGGTACCTGCTGCTGCAAAGGGCAGGACGAAACTACACCCTGTCTGGGGTTTGCTCCACATGACAGTGCCCAGGGAACACTGGGATTCAGGTGGCTTTAGATACAGGCAAAAAACCCTCCTGGGACTCTCCTGCAGGTCCCAGGGGAGTGGCACCTCCTGCACACACAGTGCCCAGCTCTGCTGCCTCTGCAGACAGAGCTGCATCCATCGCTCCTCAGTGAGCACTGCAGGGAGCTGGAACTTCCCCTGTGGCACAAACAGCACCAGGCAGCATGGAAAAGATGGATCCATGGCATGGTTTGGGGCCCTGCTCTAATTGCACATCTCCCCAGGGGAGCCTCTCCAGCCGTCCCTGCACTCGGAGCACTTCACTGGGCTCAGCTCTGCCAGGGCTTCTGGGGCCACCCAGGGAATGGGGGGCTCTGAGAAACCATTATTTGGCCTTTTCTAGATTAATTGGTGTCAACTGCCTAGGGAGGCTTAAAAATAGCACTGCTAATGGGAAATGTGGATGTTGAAGGTGAGGGTAGAGCAGAGGCCACATTAACCTGACACAGGCTGTGCCAACACCAGGGACTCCTCCTGTCCAGCTGTCCAGGGACTCCTCCTGTCCAGCTGTCCAGGGACTCCTCCTGTCCAGGGACTCCTCCTGTCCAGCTGGGAGTTGCTGCCTGCACCTCTAATTCTGTCCCCCCCTTCAGCTGCCTTCACACTCCTCTGGGCACAGAGGAACCTTCCTGCTGCCAGGGCAGGATTTATCAGGAGAGCTCCAAGAAACAGCCCTTAAACCTTCCTGTGATTTATGGACCATCCTTCTCCTGCAGCCACAGAGGACCCTCAGCCAGCTCCCAGGGAGCCTCAGTTTCCTGCACCCTGCCTAAGTACAGGTACAAGGACAGCTCAGAGAGACCCCAAAGCCTCTGCTCGCCCCAAGGCCACCCTAAATCCAGAGGAGAGGATTGCACTGATGGGATCTATCCAAAAGCAGTGACTTAAGGAACAACCTGTCCCCTGAGGAGGTCTCTGCCTCCTTGAACCCTCCTCCCTGACCACACACTCCAGGGATGGAGCTGCCTGGTGCCAGGGAAGGCAGCAGGGTGGCCTCTGGGCAGGATGCCCCAGTGACTGCTCTGGCCTCCCCAAAGCTGACAGTAACAGACAAAACCCAAACCTGCCCCAAGGCTGTGCTGTGTTTGTGTCCTCTGGGGGAGCCTCCAGCTCTGCCCAGCAGCTGCAAACAGCCACCATCAAAGATAAGGCTCAGACAGACCTGGTCTGGTTATACAGCTCTGTCCTTCAGTGAAACCCAGAAAACACAATATTAGCATGCATTTCCTGGTTTTAAAAATAATTTACATAAAGAGAAACACAAGTTATTGGTACAGAAAGGATTCTTTAGGTAGCCCCAGCAAGCACAGCCAGACCATGATCCCTTCCCAGCACAGGGACCTGCTGGACCCATCCATGCCAGATCCCACCAGGCACAGCTGGGAGCTCAGGGATGATTGGCAAGAAAATCAAACACAGCCCCGAGTCACCAGAGGCCCCCTTGTCATCTGCTGTCACCCCAGCTCCAGGGATTTAAGCCCAGTTAGGTTGATTTAGATCCAGAGAGAACCTGGGCTATGATATTTTTTAAGCTCTTCTGCCATGTGAAGTTTAATAAATGCCAGAGGCTCGAACTGTGAAGGTACAAAATGCCCCAGGCAAGGCAGAGACCCAAGAAAGGAATGAAAAGATCTAGATTTTGAGAGAAATCAAACATTTGGAGGTTTATTGCTCTGGGTTTGGCTTCAATTCATCCTTTTTTTTCCGTGCTGTTCTCTTTAAAGTGACAGTTTCTAGGAAATGGTGAGTGTAACATCTCTTTTACTGTCTCATCCCACTTGATGGCTGACAGTTTGCCGGGAGAAAAGGTTGTGCAAGGAGGAAAGCAGACCTCAATTATGGCTTCAAAGTGCCAATAACTGCAAACTCAGTTACAATGAGTCAAGGGGAGAAGAATGGATTTGGGGAGCTTGGTTTGTCACCTCCAGCCTGAGTCACTGACCTTCAGACCTCCAACTTGAGCCTGCTGGGTGATCTTGGACAGCCAGCTCAGTTTTTACCTCCTTTCTGGAGCAAATTCCTCTGGTAAGAGGCTTTTTCTTACAGTTTGCTGGCTCCAGAGCTGGCCTCCACTTGTAACCAGTAAAGGATGGAATATGAGGCCCCTGATCCTCAGCCTGAGAGATCAGAGAAACATCCAGACCCTGGACGTCCTTGGTGCACCCCTGCAGATGCCAGGGCTTGGACACCCTCCTGCACGTGGCACAGCTCACGGGTTCTCTCCCCTGTGTGTGGCTGATGCACAGGCACAGGCTTGTACAAATCCTGTCTCCCATCTCCCTTCCACACAGCTCAGCTTTGATCCACAGCCTGACCTCAGCCTGGGAGGAGGGAAAACCAGGCAAAACACAGCAAGAGGGTGTGCAAGCAACAGAAAAATCCCAAAGACAGGGAGATCAGGGACACTGATCCCTGCAGCCCACACCGACACTGCCCTGCCAACAGCAGCCCTGTCCCAGGCAGCACGTGGAAGTTTCCTGCCTTGTCAGGAAGGGTCATTCCTGGGGGCAATCCCTTGGAGCTGCCCCTCAGGAAGGGTCATTCCCAAGTTCAATCCCCCAGGCACGACACTCGCCTGCAGCAGAGCCAGCTCTGCTCTGCCTCCCTCTCACTCACACAGGCTCATTGGATAATTACAGAGAAAACCAAGGCAAATACCAAATTTAATGCCATTATAAAACAGAGAGGGGGAATTCATTACCTGGCAGCTGTTAATATTCAAGGAAGAAACTGATAATTTGCCTCTGAGGCAACGAATGCAGCACAATCCAGCAAACGCTGCTGCCTCCCCCCACCTTCTCGGTGCAGCCGCTTTTTGCAGAGGTTTTCTATCCCCACGTTTATTTCCCTGCCTCCCATGACCAAAGTCCCGCTGAGGAATTACTGTCAGGGCTCTGCAGAACTCCTCAGAGCCTCGGCTCTGGCTCTGCTGCACCTCCAGGTTTGGGAGAGCAGTTCTCACACCTCTCCTGGCTTGTGCAGCATCTGTGCAGGGAGCCCACCCAAGCCAGAGAACAGGAGACAGGAAGGACCCTACAGCTCAACAAAGAGACTCAGAGAGAAAGACAGGTCAGACAATTTAAGATGACTCTGGGGAGACATCCCTGACTGCTTCTCCTGACAGCCCAAACCCCTGAAGAGCCTCTCCACAGCTGTCAGGCTCCAGGTTTTCCTGCACATCCTGCCTCCAGCTAGGGAACAGCACAGCCTCCCTGCCCCGAGCCCTTTGGAAGGTCCCACCAGCTGAACAGGAAGATAAAGCACTCCAAGAACAAGCCACAGCTCCGTGTTTACCTGCTCACTTCCAAGAGGACTGACACCACCACAGCAGCCTCCAGGTGTCATAGGAACAGTCTTAAATTTAGCAGCAGCTGCCCTTCCTCTCTCCCTGGCTCGGGCTTCTCCCTTCCTCTCCACTCCCTGGCTCTCAGAGCACGTTTACACAGAAAGTCTGATCAGCACTAATGGCATAATTATACCCCTGCAGCTGAGCAAACGTGGAGGCTGTGGGATGAAGGAGGGTGTGATTTGCACTGCCCCTGTGTTGTGGGATTCACACAGCAGGGAGATGAAGCAGGGACAAACCTGATGTTAAAACAGAGGGAAGATGCACAGGCACCACAGAACAGCAAAGGCTGCCTGGTGTAAACCCCAAGTTCCAGCTCCAGAGGGAATTGGGGAAGTATCAATCTCCCCTCAAACAAGACAAGGCAACCAGGGAAATGATGCTGTGGGGCCAGAAGCTCCCAGGGCTGACACATCCCTGCACCCCAGCATCCATCCAGCTCATCCTGCAGCTCCCAGTGAAGTCACAGGGGGTGGATGGGGACACCTGACAGCCAAGAGCTGCCTGGACAACCCCTGATTCAGCAGGGACAGGCGGGATCCTCCAGATCTGCTCCCTGCCACTGCCCCCAGGGCTGACCCTCAGAGGGTCAACCATGAGCATCCTGCAACCCAACAATCCCCCAATAAACCCTGAGACAGAAAACCATCAAAAGAACTCTGGCAACCTGCCTGTGGGGCGGGGATGTATGACCTACAAAAAATTCCTTTCTTTTATGGTTGCCTCTCACTGTAATCATAAAAAAGGCCTTATAAAAACATTCGTCCCAGGGAATGTTTGGTGATGCAGAGGGCTTGAAAATCGTTCAGTGTCCAAATACATCAGCAACCCATCCCTGCAAGTCGTCACTGCAATCAAACACAGCTCCTCTTTCCCTTGACTATAAATGGCCTGGGCTGAGGACAGGGTGGGGGACAGGTCTGGAGAGTGAGGAGTTACTCCCTGGGAAGGGGACAGGCCAGAGGATCAGGACCATTTCCAGAGCACAGATGCAGGGAGGGGAGGGTTTGATCCTTACCTTGCCCCATGGGTTTTGCTCCAGCTGTTGGACCTTGACACAATAAAGTGTTTTAGCCCTTGAACTCTGGCTCATGCTCAGCCCCATCAACTTCAAAGACCTCTGACCTTGAACACCAGAATTGGGGCAGGTCCCCAGGAAGTCTTTTCTAGAACACACAGCCCCTTTCTTCCATGGGCCCTCTCCTTTTTGCACTGAGGCGAGTGAGGGACACAATCTCAGATATTTTTGAAGCGTTAGAAAAGTCCCATCCTTCCAGTAACCTTCTAATAACCCCCTAAAACACATCTGCTCCCAAGTCAAACCCAAGCTGGAGCATTCTGACCTTCCCCACAGTGGAGAGAGGGGTTAAATTTACGAGCAAGCCTTTGATGTCTGCGAGTTTCATGTAGTACAAAACCTCTGCTTTGATGTTCCTTCTAAAAGAGAGGAAACTCAGAAGGTGTGCACTGCACGAGTCCCAGGCAGGGATTTGGAGGCTATTGGATCTGCCTGCCCACAGCTGCAGGCACAGCCACAGGGCTTTAATGCAGCCACTTTTGCTCAGGGCTCTGCTGCAACAGAGCAAAAATGTGACCAAAATCATAAAAAATCACCCACATCAGCTTCTCCCAGACCAAATGCTCCCTTGCTGTGAAGAGCCAGGCACTCCCAGCCCCGGGCTCACAGGTGAGCAGCACCCTGTCCTTGCTCACCCCCAGACCCTGCCAGGGCTGGTCCTTCTCCTCCTAGCGACCACCAGCCACGGCTGGGAAATTGCCCCACCTCAGGGAGCCCTGGGAAGGGTAAGGAAGCCCTGCTCTGCCCCAGCAGGCTCAGGACCCTCCTGCAGGAGCAGCACATCCAACAGCAGCCCCTTGCACAGCGGTGGCAGGGAGGTGTGAGGCACAGGGGGGACCTGCCACGCTCTCCTACCTTCCGCAGCACCTGGGCCATGGCTTGTCCCATCCATCCCAGCATCCCCACGGCTCTTCCCGCAGGCTGAGCCCTCCTCTCAGGGAGCTGCCAGAAGGGACAGGCTCCTCTCCATCCCCTGCTCACTTCAGTTTTCCCTGCCTCCCCTCCCCTCCCTCCTCCCATGGGGAGTTTCCCAGCAGCTCGGTAATTAGCAGCATCATCACCAATGCTAATAACAACCACCACGGCTCCTGCCATCCGAAGCTCAAACAACTTTACAGCCATCATCACGCCTCTGTAACCCCCCGGGGGAGGCAGGCGAGCAGCATCAGCCCATCACACCACGGGCAAGAGGGAGGTAAACAACAGGCAGGGCACGGCTGGTGGATCCAGGAGCTCTGAGTCAGGCACCTCGCCCCCAGCACCTCCCCACCCCGCATGTCCCCGGCTGCAGAAGCCCCTCGGGATGGAGGTCAGGGGCTGTGCTGGCAGCAGGACTCACCCAGAGGTCACCCTGCCACACCTGGGAGTCCTGGGATGAGTTTTGTCCCTGCTCACAGTCTGGGTTCTCCTCTGCCGTGGGACACCAGGGGTTGTGGCACCCCAGGAAAGCACCTCAGATCAACCTCCAGAGATCACCTCTGATTAAGGACTCACAGTTTAGCAGTGGATTAGAGGGAAATTTTGCCTTTTTCCTAGAGAAATGAGGAATCTGGGGGAGTTACTGTCTGAACAGCCTGACCAGGAAAAGCTTCTCTCCCATTTGGGTGGGGTTTGCTACCTTTGATTACAAAGGCTCCCATGGATGCAATTGCAGCTTTTCAGCTCCCCCTCGACAGCAGAACACTGTGGGGATGCTTTGCTCATGGTAAAACCCACAGGACAACGCTGACTTTAAACATCCTGAGCTCTGGCCCGTGCTGCCAGCCCGGCAGAGCTGTCAGCTGGGAGCAGCAGCACAGCAAAGCTCCCCTGAAGTGACCCTGCCGTGTCCCCCAGAGCCACCACGACCCCTCTGGGCTCTCCCCAAAGCCCACGTGAGCTGCCAAGGGGTCACCAGCGGTTGGCAAAGCCCCTTTTTTCAGCCCAAGGATCCACAGCTACACTCCCAAGGAATGCTTTTCCCAGCTCTTGATGGAGCGTGGCTTTTGTTTGGTCTCTGGCTGAATGTCTGAGTTAAAAATACAAGGCTATTTCTGGCAGAAGTGGTTTTTTTTCCCTCTTTGTATTGCCTTGTGTGCCCCCATGCTGCTGTCTCCTCTCTGGCTCAGATGAGCTTTGTTTTCCTTCTCAATGGTCATGTTTGCACCGGTGAGCTGTAGGAAATGTTTTTCCCAGCAGACCATTTCCATGAGCACTGTTGGGAACAAAGAATGAACTCAGAGAAGTCTAAAAAAACAAAAAAAAACCCAAGTTGGTGTAAAAATTCTGTCTCCAGTGGTCAGAGGACTGAAAATCAGGAATGTCTGTGGTAAAAAAGGGATGTGTGCACCCACTCATGCACACAGGTACAGCAGGATATGTTCTCCCCATGACCCACAGATGAGGAACAAAGGACTCAGAGCCAGAAACACCTTCAAGCATCCCCACTCCACAGCCAGGCTTCACCCCCAGCTCTGCAGCTCCGACTCTTTCTTAGCCAGCATGAAAATATTTAATTTCACTTTTTCTTAAACGCCGAGGAAACAAAAAAAAAAAAAATAGGCCTATCTTTTCTGGCTTGGATTTCTTCCATCTGGAATCACTGCATGATCACAGAGCTGTGAGAGCGTGTTAGAGACTCAGTGTAAAGCAACAACCTAAATACTTCCAAGCACCCATGAGATCATTGATCTTTCCCGTTCCGCTTCGTCTCTCCTGGCAACGAGCTGAGGATTTGGGGCTTTCTCACTTGACATCACTGGGTTCAAACACCTCCAAGCCCCCTCCCACGACCCAGAAATGTGCCATCATGGTGGGGGTGAGGGCTGGGAACAAACCCAGCACAGCTGCAGGAAAGCTCCCCAGTATTTGTGTTTGCCATGTGTCACAACAAACATCAACACAAGCGGAAGGGAACGGCCCCGAACCAGCAGAACTGTCAGGTTACAAACAGCAAAAAGGCATCTGGGGAGCTTCCCAGGACATGGATCCTCACCATCCTGCAGGGAGCCAAGCACAGGCTGATCAGAGCTCCCCACACAGGATCAGTGACCTGGAAATCACCGACATCAGGGCCAGCTCTTGAGGAAATGAACTCTATCTGTGCTCTTCCCAAGGCAAAGCTCCTGGATGATGATTTCTACCATCTCTGATGAATTCTAAGAGCCCACTTGCACCGTGACCATCAGTGTGATCAGAACATGAGGCAGAACAGCTACAGTCCCACATTTGGCAATGGCAAGCAGAACCTTTGGTCGCTTGCCAAAGACCTGGGAGGGGCTCTGGTTTTTGAAGGCACCAATCCCACTCCTCATGAACGCCAGGAGCTGATCAATTCAAGCTCCACAAAGCACCCAAGCTGCTGTGCTTTTCTGGAATTCAAGGCATCACGTCCTGACAATCCTGAACTCAGCCAAGTTCAGCTCTAGACCCCTGTCCCTCGAGAGAAGGTTAGAAATGTCACCACTGAGGGGCAACCCCTCACAGACCAGTTTGTGATGGAGACTGGTACCACTGCTCTGCTGGAAGGACAGTGATGCTGAGGCTGAAAAAGGCAAAAGGATTTGCCCCCAGAGCCAACAAACAGAGCACAGCTACAGGCTCTGTTTTCCAGCCAAAAGTCCCCACTGCCACCCCCACACCCGGCTGGAAATGAGGTAAAAACAAACACGAGGAACTCCCAGATCAGCAGTGGAGATTAAAATCATCTTCCTACCGACTGTGGCACCTGGACTCGGACTTCCCCAGCACCCAGGGGGGATGCACTTGATCCCTGGGGTTTCCTCTCCGAGCTGGATTGCTGCTCCCGGTATTTCTTCGTTCTCGCAGGTAATGACAAGAACTCCTTTCCTGAGATCTTCAGCTCTCCCACGTGGTGGCTGTCCCCATTCTGGTCCTTGGGAAAAGCAAGAAACAGTCACTGCAGCAATTGCCTGGCTCAGGTGTTGGTGGAGCTGTGCTGGCTCCCACCCTCAGAGCAGGAGAGGCACAGGAGCACAGTTAACCTGGGGCTCGTGCTCAGTGCTCCCACAGACACAGAAATGTCACCCCAGGTGTGGGGAAATGGAGGTGACAGAGATCCCAAACAGGAACAGTGAAAACAAGGAAACAGAGTCATTGCCATGTTGATGGCACCAGCACAGCCAGGCCAGCGTCCACATCTTAAAAAGCAGCCAGGTGAATATCAATCAGAACTGGGAAGTGCCTTGGCTGGAGCCCTCACACTGCTCAGTGCATGACAACAGGAGAGATGACTCAATTACAGCACGTAAGCACCTTCAGGGTGAAACCCAGCATGTGAGAAAGAGATTTTACTCTGGTACACACAGGAATAAACAAGAGGATGGGAGATAAAACCAGAGGGGAGCAAATGAAGGAGTAAGAGACACACTGAGAGCAGGGTGAGCAGGGAGCAGCGTTCCTGCCATGTGCTGGAGCTTCAGAAGCAAGGTGGGTATTCCCTGTGCCCCAACACACAGCTCTGTGCAGGGGCACTGGGCAGCAGCTCCTCAAGTGTGCTAACAGGGGTGCTTTGCTGGCTTTGAAGGCATCTCTGGCAGAGAAGAAAGAGAAGGTATTTCTGGCAGAGACAACACCCAGAGGACGCTGGAGAGGTCACAGGTCACTCCATGGTTTACTCCTTCCTCCTTCTCACTCCCACCACAGCACAAGGCAGAGGAGCCTCTCCCAGGGCTGTGACCCCTCCTGTGAGCCACAGCAGGACGGGGCAGAGGAACTGCATCCCCGAGACTGTCCAAAGGAGAGGTGAACTCACACCCTCCCAAGGACACAGCAGGGGGAACAGCAGTGCTCACACCTGCCCCCACAGCTCCTGCTTGCTCCATCCTCCCCACGGAAGCCCTGAGATCCATGACCCTGCCTGAACTATCGAGTGCTGCTCAGCTTTTACAGCAAAGAGCAGGACACCAACAGCATCACCAGCGAGTCCCACATCAGCAAAGCCCCCGGCCAGCCCTCGGGGCTGTGCTGCTCTGATGAGGACAGCAGGCAATGTCCCCTGACCTTGGCCACTGCTGTCCCTGCCATCGACACCCCAGAGATGGAGTCACGTTGGTGAGAGCAGGCAAGAGCCAAAACAGCCAAGGGGCACTGGGAGAATTGATAAAAACACATCAGGACATTTGGAATTTGTTTTCCAAAGAGAGATAATTCAGGGAGGAGCTTTTGCCTGGCCTTCCCAGGGCTTAGTGGGATTTTTAGGTACCTAAATGGCTTCTCAAGCCTGAGGTTGTTTCCCACTGACCACCTGCACCCACCTGCAGCCTGGGTGAGCTTTTTCTCTCTGTGACAGTTCTGTAAAGGGGAAACGCTCCCTGGGACACTCAGGAGAGCTGTGCCTGGAAAGCACTGGGTGAATGTGGATGATTTGTGCCAAAAACATCCCAAAAAGGCAGAATGGCTGCAGGCCTGGCCACCTCCTGTGAGAAGGGGCACGGCTGAGCCCTGGGCAGCACCAGCAGGATTTTCTGAGACACTGAAGTGATCCCTGTGGCTGGAAGGGCTCAGTGCCTCCCAGCTGCTGCAGGAACAGCCCTGGGGCACAGAGGAAACGCTCATCTGCTCGGATCTGACATTCCCAAGAGCAAAGCAATCCCTGGAGCCCCTGGAACAAACCCTGGAACAAACCCTGTGCCTCCTGCAGGGCTCCATCTCCTGTTCTGCCCTCTCTGGCACTCCACTGGGGTGACAGGCACTGACAGCCACTCAGGGGCTAAACTGCTCACCATGATCCTTCCAATAAGGGGCTGCTTTTTCAAAAAAAAAAAAAGCCCAGAAATGACTTTTCAGCTTTGAGTGTTAAGTGCCTTTTTAGTCAGACCAGCTGTTCCTCTCCTCCAAGCTCTCTAGAAACCCTCTGGTTAATCCCATTGACTCCAATGATATCTGCTAATTGCATATTTCCCTGCAAACGAAGCCAGTCAACAACAAACCAATTGGAATCAGACTCCCACTGGCAATCTCTGAGGCCAGACATCTTTGCTTACCTTTTCAGAAGGGAACTTGAGGAGGTCTAAGCTGTCCATGCTGTTCCTCTGGAATCTCTTTGGCCTGGCTCCTGCAAAACAACACCCTCACATCAGGGGGGTGTCACCAACAGCACAAATATCACACAGAGAGAACCCAAACCACGGCAGACCCTCTGCTCTGGTTAACTAAAAGTCAAAGGGATGGGATGATGCAGCTGTGCTGGCCTTGAGATTCAAACACGGGGGTTTTTTCCTATTGTTTTGGGTCTTTTTAAAGCACTGTCACAGGGTGTGTGAGGCTTTGGCTATCGAGCTGCAGCCAGGTCACACCACGACCCTGATCTCAGACAAGGTCTCTGGAATTCAGGAGTTACAAACCTCACCCTAAACCACAAAAGTCACAGGACTGGCATTGAGAAAAATCATAACAAATAGACAATTTAATACATCTGTGGATTTTGTGCTTTATCATCATGTTTTTAACTGAAAGAATGTTTCTGGGACTCAACTTAGAGCTTTTCTCTATAGTCATAGAGATTGGAAAACTAAGTGAAGGAGCAAATATTTTTTAACTATCATAGGCCCAGCCTTAAGAGGAACAAAATCTTGCCTTGAACCTGAAAGAGGAATCAAAACTTGGCAGGATTTATGATATTTATTTGAGATTTCATCAGATTTGGATGTTTGATTCCAACAATAACAGAGTGGGTGAAACACAGTTCAGCTCTGACTCCTGGTATCCAAACCCTCTTTACCCCCACAGTCTCCCTTCAAGCTGCCTCCAGCTGCTCTTGCCTCGCTGACAGACAGCCAGGATGTACAAAAGGATGCTCTCACCATACCTGGGAAAGCTTCTGCCCTTCCCTGACAGTTCCTGAAGGCTCAGCTTAGCTGATCCCCACGTGATCAGCGCAGGGCAGAGCCCAAAACTCCCCACTCAAGGTCCTGTGACACCTTCTGAGCTCCAAGGGAAATCCTGGGGGAGGAATGAGCCCTGAGCTGAGCCCTGAGAAGGGAAACCACGGAGCTTTGTGTGGTTCCTGCAGCAGCAAACTCCCCAAACCCAGCAGCACCAGTGCTCCTTGCCCCTCCGAGCTCAGGGGGCCACAGAGCTGCCCACTGGGCAAACTTTAAAGAGAGAAGGCACAAAATTCACAAATCAAGGCTGGCTGAAAGCAGAGCACGGGGATTAAATGGGAAAAGGCTCCAGGGATTCCTGCAGCAGCACACCCAGCTCAGCCAGGGCTCCACAGCTGTATCCAAACTGCACCAACTCCAAGGACAGCACGCTGTGAAAAGCTCAGCTGCACAAGTGACAAGCTCAGATCAGCTGGGACCTCACCAAGGGTCATGAACACACATCACAGCTCGGTCATAAGTGACCTAAAGTTTATGTCTGTGCCCCTCACCACCCTGAAGGGATTTACTGCTTACAGCTGTAAAGACTCCAATCAGCAAAACATTTCTGCACATTTCTGCCTCTCTACTCCAAAAAGCACATTAGCACCAGCTTTGTTTCAAGGTGATTCATTACCAGGCTTTGAGCTCAGGGGGACTGACATCAGGGTTGGAGGTGGAGAACAGACACTGAAGTGAACACACAGGAGAGCAAGGCACACACGTCACGAGCAGCAGTCGGCGTTTCCACCAAACTCTGCCCCTTCCACACAAAGCCAGGGCCCACCTGTCAGCAGCTCAGAACATTTATGTTGGAAAAGGCTTCAAAGATCTCAAATCCAACCAATTCCCACCCTGTCAACCAGACCAGAGCACCGAGTGCTACGTCCAGTCATTCCCTGAACACCTCCAGGGGTGGTGACTCCCTGGGCAGCCCCTTCTAACACCCAACAACTCTGTCCCTGAAGAAAACTCCCTCTGCTCCACCACATTCCCACCACCCTCAGCACGGGGGAGATGGCTGTGGGATGGCTGAAGGACTTTTGGGTGCTGCCACGTCGCTCAGGCAGGAGCTCAGCGAGGGGAAGGCAGCGCTGGGTTGTTCCCAGTGGCTCCCAGTTACACACTCTGGACACTGCCACAGCTGCTCGTGGCTTCCCTCAGAATAACCTACAGCTGCAAGGTGGGTCTGCAGTAAAAGTCACCTGCAGACACCTGAGGAGAGGCACATTTGGGGAGCAGAGGCACATTTGGGGAGCAGAGGCGAGCCCAGCCCCTGGAAGTGAGTGAGCCCCATTTAACAGCCACTTCCAGGAAAGCAAGAAAGCAGCAAAGTGTGCCCAGTTAGATAAACACACATCATTTCCAGCTGTCTAAAGAGTCATTAATTACACCCCTCCATCCTCAGGTGCTTTTGTGTGTTCCCAGAGCGCTGAAGCACCGGCCAGCAGCCGTTAATCTCCGAGCAGAGAAAACCTGCCCGGTGTTAATTTAATAGACACACAGAACAACTCATCTTTTTCTCTTGTTCTGATGCTGGTGGCTGTCTGTGGCTGTGTGGGGTTTGCACACACTCGAGCTGAGAGAGGAAGAAGTTCAGAGTGACAAAAAACTTCATCCAACTCAGCTGTTTCTTCCAGAAATCCCAGCCAGTGCTGGGGCCGAACACTGTCCCCACTCACCACCACCAAAATAAGCAGCATTAAGAGGGTCCTGATCACTCAGGGCTACAAGAAACTGGATCCACACCAGCAGCAACTCCCACCAGACGTGTGGGAGCTTCTCCCCTTCTCATCCCACACGTCCTCATCCACATTCCAGGAGAGCAGAGCTTCCCATACTCACAAGTGTCCCACGACAGGAGTCCCGCTAATTTTCTGTCTCCATTCCCTCAGATGGCTCCAGACGTAACTTTCAGCCTCTCCCAACTTATTTTTCCCAGAAATACCTGCAGCCCCACTTAATGCTCAACCAAGGTTGAGCTCTGCCTCCTTTTCCCCAGTGCTGATCCACAGCAGCAGCCGGGGATGCAAAGGACTGAGCAGCTGAAAACCCAGGTCTGTTCCTCTGGAAGGTGTTTTTCCTCCTCTCTCTCTCCAGCATTTATTGGCATGTTTACCAAGCCTGCTGTACAGTAATGGAAAACCTCAGGGACCTTTCTAAATGCTCTCTCTGTCTTGGAGGTTTACTGAGGTCTCAAAGAGAGCAAGTTGAAACCTTCTTGTGAACATCAGCTGAGCAACGTTCCTGACTGGCTGCATTCATGCCCTGTTTTCCTGGAGCTCCTGGGATGTTGCTCTTTTCACTACTCAGGGGTGTTGTTCCTTTTTTAAATATTTTTTTTCAAAATCTCTTCCTCCTCCCCATCTATGATCTCAACAGCACCGTGAACCAAGGGGATTTTTAAAAGTTTTTTTCTTCAACTTTTTGCTTTTGCAATTTGGCTGCTGAGGTGAGTTTAACGGTTTGCACATTCTTGTCTTTAATCTGCAGCCACAGAGAACACGAGGGAGTTTTACCAAGGATGGTGATGGGATCATCTCATGGAAAGCAGCACCAGGGCGAGCTGGGCAGACAGAGCTTTGCTCCTCCATGGGCAGGCTCCAACTCCAAGAGCTTGCAGTTGACAAGATCGAGCTGAACGTGTGCAGCAGCGACTCAGGGAGGCCTGGCAGGAGCTCTCATGGAGCTGACATGTGCTTTGAGAAGCCCCAGCTCTGCCCCCTCTCCCGCAGCTCCGGGAGCTGCCGCCTCCCTCCCGCTTCCAGCCGGAGCAGCAGAGCAGGGCCCCCACCCCAGACACAGCACCGGTTCTGTATTTGCAGCTGGATCCCTCTGGGGGGCTGTGCCAGAGCAGGCAGAATTCAACCTGACAGGGGACTCCATGGAAAAGCAACAGGGAAAGGTTGTGGAGGCAACATCAGCCCCCGCTGCCTGCAGCGCTCCCGGGCGAGCAGCGTTCCCCACAAAGCACAGGCTGGGCAGCCCAACAACACAACAAACCCAGCACCAGGACTTGCTGTATTCTCGTGAAAAGGTCATTTCCCCCTGTACCTGCATCAACCAAGAGACTGACTTGGCTTTTGGGTGAGTTCTGGCAGCCCTGGAGAGCTTCTCCCCCCACCTGTACAGACCCAAACCTTGATTCTGGCAGACAACTCGAAATATTGCTCAGGATAATTAAATCAGAGCAGCCAAGCCCGTTGTTTGGGGTGGAAAGCTGGTCTGGAAACCCTTCCCAGCTCGGAAGTGACAGTGGAGATACGGTCCAGTGCTCCCAGTGCTCCTGGAGCATCTCAAATCATACGCTGCTGACATCTAATCAGGGGAGCTCTGTCAGCCTCGTGCTCCATTATTACAGCAAAGCTCTTGAAGAGGGAAGGGGGAGGGGGAAAACAAGCACAGCAGGAGGAAAAGAAAGAAGGGGAAAAAAAAGTAGCAGCCTCCAGTAGGACAAGCATCTCATTTAAGGCTTTAATTAGTCTTCAAACACATAATGGGTTCTGGCACTATAAATCCACTTGACCTCTATTATTGTCAGCACTCGCCTGATAAATGGTGACATTTGTTTTCCCAGTTGCTACTGGGGTAGAACAATACTTTTCTCTAAATAGAGAAAGCAAATAATATCAGTTATTTACAATGACTGGGCCATAAAATGCTGGTGCCAAGCTGTTGTGTGCCCATCCATGGGCAGGACCATCTGCTTACCCCAGCAGGGAAGGGCCAGGGAATCCCAACAGCTCTGGGTCCTTCTGTGTCTGAGGATACAGAACTGGGCACCACAAGGACAGGAATGACCCCTGCTCTGCTGGGAGGCACTGATGAGCTGCAGCCAGAGCACAAGCAAATCTCAACCTCCCAGCAGGCCCTGAGCACAACAAAACCCTGCTCCAGAACAAGAATCCTGCAGTTTTCTCCTCCTCTGCTCCTTTAAAAAAGCTGCACACAATATGTGGCAATGAAGAGAAGTTCCCTTTGCATCAAGCTGCTCGTCTGGCTGATCTGGCAGAAGATGCTGTGCTCATGTCAGCCGAGTTCTGCATCTCCACAATCCAGTCTGACAGCTGAGCAAGGGGCTGAAAATAACAGAAATAACAGCAAGGCTGCACATCCACACAGCACCCAGAGCCCTGGGGGTTTGCTGACTGCACTCAGGGTGAGCAGCTGGCACAGAGGCTCCTTGGATGGGAGAGGGAATGAGAAGATACTCTGGATCACTGGCCAAAGAGCCCTCACATTCACCTGGAAGAGTAAAACCTGGGAAAAGAGTCCTCCTTGCAGGAAGAAATGGCACAAGGGAGCCACTTCTTTTTTTCTTATTTGTTATTTATTTCTCTCAGGAGTAAACTCAATGTAGGAAAGCTCCAGTCTTGGAGCACAAGGGTGGACTTACTTGTCACCTTACATCTCTGAGTAATTGCTGTGGTGTTGGGCACATCTCTGATTTCAGTTTTCCCCCAAACATGCCACAGGCATTAGCTTTTCTCTAACCGAGGGCGATTTGCAAATAAAACATTGGCAATTTGGGTCAAAGAATGAAACATTTAGGAGAGGTACTTGCAGAAAACACTGAGCACCCAACCCTGAAACACTTGTCAAACACAAGCCTTGGAGGCTGTGGGAAGGTTGGGCCATGTCAGGCACAGCCTCCTGTAACCACAACCCCCCAGGCAATCGTCTGCTTCAGAGAGGAACAGTTGTGGGGACAGAAGGACCTTTTGGGAGACAAACTGAACGGGGTGGAGCAGGCTGGGAGGAGGCTCATAACCCCAGGGCTAATTCAAGACAAGCTTGATGGAGTTGGCAGCAACACCTGGCTTGGTTCTAAGGGCAGGATTTTCCCTGCCAGGACACAGCAGAGTCTCATGACCTCCCACCATCCATTCTCAGCTCCTGTTGAACCAGCAGAGATCAAAACCAGAGTTTAGCTAGAAAGTGACACACGTTCAACAGGGGTGACATCTCCAGCAGCCAGACAAGCCCAAGGACACGATTTTGTCCTCCAGACTGACTCAGGGAAGGCAGAGAAGGAGCAACCACGTGCCAGCTTAGCAGCCATCAAACACCCACAGCCAAATCCTCTAAAAAAGAAGGGGAATGTACTTGATCCCTCCTCCTGGGTGCTGCTGGGATCAGCCACCAGCTCACAGCAGCTCCTGGAACACGCTGGCCGTGCTGGACTGGGACTCTGAGCTCGGCCAGGTGTTTCTGCTAAGCCAAGGCTGGCTGTCCCTTGTCCCTGCCAGGGGAGGAGGAGGGTCCTGAGGTCACTCAAGAGATTGCAGGGACTGTGCTGAGGGCCTGGCCTTGCCCTGCTCAGAGAAATGCCAAAGCAGGCCGTGGCCATCCACACAGAAAATTTTAAGAGAGAAAAGGAAATTCTAGTTGGGCAAGAAAGAGAACTTCTCCTTCTCTTTTCCTGCTCTGTGCTGCATAGAAGATCCAGCAGGCAAAGGAATCTCATTCCTGAAGGCAGTGCTGTGCTGTTGGACAGAGCAGCATCACAGCCATGGCATTTCCTACACAGCAGCTACCAAGGGAAACGTGCACTCAGGAACCAGACAGCCCAGCAGAGCTGGGAGTGCTGCTGGAGTCTGGAACTGCAGCCAAAGGGAACTTCAGCCTTCCCAGGACCAATGATTTCCAAAAAGCTTCCCCTCCCCACAACAAGAGATTTAATCTTGATTGAATGGATGGCTTTGCCACAAGCCACGTTGTGCCTCCTCTGCCACAGGCTTCAAGAATTGGCCTGTTCCTCATCCTCTCCTCCAGCACTTGCCATCTCCCCTGGCATCAAGATAAAACAAATTTCAGTAGCACAACATCATCTTCTCCAGTCCTGGAGCATTTCCTCTGCTGTGAGCCAAGAACTCCTGCTGTGTTTTACACCGATGCTGGGAAGGAGGCTCATGTACACAGCAAGATGAGAGAGGAACACAAAATCCTTGGGAAGAGGATTTTAACACTTCCTAAAGCCAATACCGGGGCAGTCTGAAGTGAGTGTTAAATTACTGAGTTTAAAATCCAAATGACTCAGAGGTTCCTCTCCCCCATCAGTGCTGCTGGAATGACTTAACAGCTGTAACAGCAGAGGATTTAGAAAAACCTCATTATAAAGAAGAGGCATCTTTGAGAAGTCCTCAGTCTTCACTCCAGAATCCCCCTGTGGAAGCAGCTCTTCTGTCTTTCCTGCCCCACTCCCTGAAGGGCCACCTCAGACAGGTCTTTGGGACACCTTCCTGCAGGCACATGGGAATATTTGCCCCAGCTCTCCCTCTGAGCACCTGCTGGAGCACAACAAAGCCATCAGACCACCAATCCTTCCCTGCACTTGGCCAAAAGCCACTCTGCTCCTGCAGCACCTCATCCATCACCCCCCTGCGTCAGCAGGTACAATTAACCAGCACAGCCTCGGGCTTTCATTTTCACAGTGAAAAAAAGGCTGAGCTGCAGCCCATCAGCTCCTGGGAAAAATCAAATAGAGCTGAGGAAATTTCCCATTAAGCACTTGCAGTTGCTGCACTTACTCAGTGTGACTGGGAAGGACGGGGCAGGTTCCAAGCCAGGGATGTGACCCCGACTCTGCCCCAGGGAAGGCAAATGCTTCCCAGACAGTGAAATCACAGCCTGAGGGAGCAGGGCTGGCCCACTGTCAGCAAGAAGCTGCTCTCACACGGCCACATCTCTCAGCTGACAGCTTTCTGCAGGAAGATTGAGCAAACTACAGGGAAGGAACATCGCTGTCCCTGGGCAGCATCCCAGCCCCAGGCACGGGCTGGCAGGGGGAGCAGCATCACCACCTCCCTGCTTGCATCAGCAGAGGGATGGTCAATCCTGCCTGGTTTATCAGCCCTAAACACTTTTTAGGTACTTCAAAGATATTTAAAGCAAGCAAACAAAAACAAACAGGCTGGGAAACATAAAAGCAGATTTCTTCTATTCCGGTCTGATTGATCCAAGGGTTCAAAGATTCCTGTGAAGAGATGAGCTCAAAGCTGCATCGAGGATGCAGAGCCCCACAGTCAAAGCCCCACAGAGCTGAGTGGGGGTTTTGCCCACTGCAGAACACAACCTGAAGTGGGGCTGCATCACACAGGGATGGGCATTCCCAGCATGGAGCCCCTGGAACACCAAACAAGCAGAGCAGCCTCGTGCCTACCATTTCTCAGCAGGAGATGAGCAGAAGGGGCAAGTCAGGCTCATTCTTTGACCCAAACTGCCAATGCTTTACTTGCAAATAAGCTCATTCCAGCTTTGGTTAGAGAAAGGCTGATGCCCATTGCACGTGTGGGGGGGAACTGAAATCAAAGATGTGCCCAACATCACAGCAATCACTCAGAGTTGTTAAGAACACCTTGTACTCCAGGACTGCAACTTCCTACACCGGGTTTGCTCCCGGACAGGCTCAGGGCTGAGTCCTTCCCTGCCCTCAGAGCCAAGCACAGCAGGGCAGTGGTGTCTGTGTTCTGCAAACAGCTCAGAACCCGTGCCAGGAGCCAGCTCTGGAAGCATTCCCATGCCAACGCCTCCTGGAACACCTGCAGCCCTCCCCACCCACTCCCAGCTGCCAGCAGAGGTTGCTTCGTGTCTCCTGACACTGCTGCTGCCAGCAGGTGAAGGCTGAGGCTGCCGAGCTGCCGAAAGCAGAAGAAAAGCAGTGTGCAGTCAGTTCTCACTGTGGAGAGGTACAGAGGGTGGCCAGGGCCACCACCCCTGGGTGCTGGGTGATCCCTGTCCCTGTGCTGCCCTCCCAGCTGCCAGGATCCCCCAGAGGATGAAGGCAGCATCCCCAGACCTGATTCCCCCATCCAGGGGCGGGCAGCAGGGGCTGCCTCCAGGCTGGCACCACGAAGGGTCAGCTCAGTGCTCCCAATCCATGCCAGGAACAGGCAGCTCCTCATGCAGCAGATGCTGCAGCTTCAGCCCAA
This sequence comes from Nicator chloris, assembly GCA_013400495.1. Taxonomy (NCBI): domain Eukaryota; kingdom Metazoa; phylum Chordata; class Aves; order Passeriformes; family Pycnonotidae; genus Nicator; species Nicator chloris. The sequence goes on along the minus strand of WAAE01005376.1, from coordinate 191,872 downwards.
AGGAACTCATCTGCAAAAGGGCACCAGTGCTGCCTGTCTGCATCTCAGGACAACTCCCAGCTCTGCTTCTCGCCCTGGCTGCCTTCACCCCTAAAAACAACCCCGAGGAGCCACAGAGAAATCCTTCACTTCTCTCCAAAGGCAAAGCCTACCAGTACTCAACTCTTAGCTTGCAGTGTGTGAAAGAGAAGGAGATTTATTCAGGGCCACATTTTTGGTTGTTTGGAGAAGCAAACCCAGCCCCTGTTTATTTACTTCATGTTCCAGCTCCTCTCCAGCTTCCTTCAGTTTGTTGCTTTAAGCTCTCTGTGTTTGCGTTTCTCAACAAGGTCGCTGCTTTCACAAGACTTCTGCAGCACTGCCCCGCTTCCCTGGCCTCCAGCTTTGTCTTCTGACATCCAAATACCCTCAGAATATTAATTAAAATCATGAAGAGCTCAGCAAGGAGAGCCAGGACAGCACAGGGAAACATCAGGCACTCCTTCCACCCCCAGAGCCCAGGGAAGGGCAAAGCCCAAGCCCTAAAAGCAGCAGTAACCTGTGAAGAACGTGACAGAGAAAATCTGGCTCAGCCTTTGTATGAAGCTTTACTATACCTGCCTGATGAAATGGATGTGTTTTATCACATTTGCCTAATCAGAGGATTTTAGCATCCTTAGGAATATGCAGCCATTTTGCAACCTTAAGCAGGAAAAAGAATCTGAATGGGAAAAAAGAAATGGAAAGCTCTCCTCACCACAAGATTTGTCAACATCAAAAGGCACGGCTGGTTCAGCAGCCAACTTGAATCTCGACTCTCTCACCTGCTTCCTATTACAGAAACAGATGTTCCTCTGGCTGTAAATTGCTGCTATTAATAATACAAATAATTATGCTCTTCTAATCATTTAATAGGTGCACAGGATGGTACCAAAATTTCTGGCTGTCATTAAATACATCTCCCTTCCCTCAAGGGCTCAGAGACACATTGGTGGCCTCTCATCCTCCACTGAAGTTTGGAATAAGAGAGCTGAAGCCAGGATAAAAGCTAAGGAGAAATCAAGGAGCCAGGCTGCTCTGCACATCTCCCTGTGACAGGGCCAGCACCTTCCCCACCTGTAAAGCGCTGAGAGCTCAGCCAGGTGTGATCTCACTCTCCCTCCCTGTGGCCCCAGCCCACCAACAGAGAGCCGATTTTTACCTCCCCAGCAGATTCCCAGGAGCTGGAGAGGGGAAATCCTGCTCTCCAAGATCCTTCTCTCCCTGCACTGCAAATCCCAGTTGTTTGCTGGAGCTCCTCCCAAGAACACTTTGTCCTTCTCCTGACAAACAGCCCCAGCCTTGGGAACGTGAGCAAGGACACCATGGATTAAAGGGGTCGCTGCAACCTCCAGAACTCTGACTGCAGCTGCTCAGCCCTCTCCCACCCTGCAGGGATCACACACACACAGACCTGCACAGCTCTGGCTCTGTCAGACAACAGAAACACCACTACTGGCTCCAGATGTTAGCACAGCACACCTGGCTCTCCAGAGGGCAGTGAGCAGCCCATGGGCCACATCCACACTTCCCTCTGACCCAGCACACCAACAACCTTGAGGCTCATTTCCTCTTCCCCTATCACAACAAAGCAACCTGCCAAACGGAAGGCCCTGAGGAGACGCCAGGAATGAGTCCTGCAGGAGCTACAAAGGGGACATGACGTGCAAGGGGAGGCTGGGGGAGCTGCTGTGGCCCCCACAGCATTTGAGGCAAGAGCTCAGCTCCAGTGGGGCACGGCAGGACACGCTGGCTCCCTCACCACAAGTCCATTTCCCGGGAAAAGCTCCAGCACTGACGCAGCAGGTTATGCCTGGGAGATCAATACGAGAGCACACACGCACAGCCAGCCTCTCCTTCCCCTCCCAGGGCACGGTGCCTCAGCCCCAGCATCATCCCCTCCACGTCACTGCTACCAACAGGGGACCGTGCCTGCGCCAACAAGGTCAGGTTTAATCAGTGGACACCTCCTGGGATGCAGTTTGTGTCAATTAATAAGTCTGCCCCAGCACGGAGCTGCCAGCTGGAACTGCCCATGCCAAGCACCCACCTGTGCCCGCCGTGGGCACTTCCAGGACAGTGCCCAGGTCAGGCTGGCAGCACTGTGGTGAGCTGCCTGTGCTACCCTGCTCCCTGGCAGCAAAGGCAGAGTGACCCAGGGCCCAGTAAAGCCGCTCTGGCTGCTGTCACCAAGTGTTGCCACATCCTCTTTCCATGCTCAGCACTGCTGCAGGTGTCCCAGGGGTGAGATGTCACCCAGTGCGTGCTGATGGTCCCAACCCGCCTCCAGGCCATGCCCTGGGCTTGTTACTGCGTGCTAATCAGAACAAGAGCAGCTAAAAATCCCTGCCAGTCACTCCTGAAAGCCTCTGGTATCAGTCAAATCAGTGAAAAGAGCCTTGCAGAGCTTTAAAAGATACAAAAGCTGGTTTGCTTCATGGCACGTGGAATTTCATTCCCAATGCAGATTAATTCCATTAACTCCTTCTGTGCCCTTTTTTGGGGATCCTTCCCTGCCTTTGCAGCTTGTGGCAGGCACAGAGCAAACACATCACAGTCCCCTTGGTGGTGAAGGCACTCCACAGCCTTATTCTGCTCCAGCATTTGTATTTCCTGCCCACTTGTAAAAGCCTTCCCCTCCCCACACCACATAATTCCTGAGACTTCCCACTGCCACCAAAACCCCAGGAACTCACCTTGTGCCTCGTAGCCAGAGTAGGGATGAGCTGCACCCACGTCCTCATCCCCAGGGCCCAAGCCAAGGGCTGCCCTGAGCTGGGCCATGTTCACCTGTGCCGTGAGCTCCCCGCTCCTGTCCCCGATCTGCAGCAGGAAAACCAACAGGGCACTGGTTAAAGGCACAGGGTGCAACAAGCAAACAGCCCCCAGCCAAGGGTTTGCCTGTCCCACCCCAAAACCAAACACAGAGACAGCCAAAAGAGAGCTTGGAGACACCTGAGAGACCACGCAGCTCTCCAGAACTGCTCCCCAGTGATAATTTGGGAGTGGGTCTGTGCTTGCCGTGCTGCACCTCGAAACACAGATCAGTGCAAGGAACTGAGAGGGCTCAGATCACCCAGTGCCACAGAACTGAGCCTAAAGCTGCACGTCTGGGCTGTCCTGCAGCCACACACGGCTTGGCAGAGAGCCCTGGAGCTCTCAGCCCCCAATTCCACAAGCATTTCCATAGTTACTGAGCACCAGACACCACGTTGCCATCAGCCACGTGGGCAGTGTCACACCAGGGCCCTGAAAGCCCTTCTGTCCTGGCTCAGAGCCATACAACTCTGAGTTGTTCCTAGTGATCTACCCACACAATGCTCCAAAAAATCTTTTGAAAGTCCACATTTTTCCCAATTCCCACCTCTCGCTGGCCTGAGGCCAAGGAAGCTGATGTTACATGTTTGGGAAGAGATCTGTCCAACAGCTCCTGCTACTTAAAACGAGGGAAATGAGGAGTTGTGGGACACAGACTGGATGCTCCTCAAAGTTTAACCCAAGCAGAGAATGGCTGTGCTGCACATCACCAGCAGACACACAGAGGTCACCCAGAAACAGCCTCTGATCTTCAGAGGAAGAGCAGCCTGTGTGACAGAGGAAGACCTTGGCTGTTCCCCTGGAGAGGCCTGACTCCTGTTAAATGCCTGGCAACAGCTCTTTTGTGTCCCCTGCCACAGACTGCAGCATGGAACAAAACCATAAATCCCCACATTATTTATGACAAAGCCCCAAGCGCCAGTAAAGGGAGGCAGATCAAAGGGCTTATCACCAGGCATAAATCCCCCTGCCAATTACAGGGGATTTGCTGTTGACATCATCTCCAGAGAAATTATGATGTCCATGTTAGGTCTTACAGTCCTTGATGCTCAATTATGAAGCGCTTCCCTGACTTCCACTCATCTCAGATCATCTCCAAAGCCCTATTAACAACCAAGGGCAGACGGGCAGGACAATGACCCCGGGCAGGACCTGCCACAGACACCACAGCAGAGCACTCTGAGATGACAACAGTACTCCAGAGCAGTGTCCTAGAGCTGGGGCAGCTTCCAAGGTTTTTAGGTGCATGTCCTTTATTCCAGAGGGATTTTGTGAGTAACCTCAGATCAACCTGCAGCAGCTTCCAGTGTGGTTACCCCTGAGCTGGCTTCATTTGGCTTCCAACGCCACCATTAGATTTTTGTTGGGAAGAGAGTTATGAACATCAGCGTGAAAAGGTTGAATTCCACGAGGTTTCTCCTGGCCAAAATCCCCCAAATCCTGGTGCTTGTCAAAGGGACAGTCTCTGTACTGCTCCATAATTCATGATGGGGACTCCATCAGCCACCTGCCATGAGGAACCCACTCCTGACACAGCTGGAGCCACAGCCAGCGCCTGGAATGACAACACTGGGAACCCCCACCCTGCTGGGTCTCCCCTCCACCCCAAAGGCCCCAGGACCACCAGTGCTGATCCTCCCGTGGCCCCTCAGCTGATGTCTGGCTCTGAGGACTGAGCAGAGCTGGGAAAGTTAATCTGTCCTAAAATGTACAGGGGCAAAGAAGAGTATTTCTTCTGTGTGTCTGATAAGTATAATTAAATCTGTAATTAGGCTGCTGTGTCAGCCCTACTCAGAGATTTAGCTAACCTAATAGACAGGCAGGAGAACACCCAGCACACTTACATATGGTGATTTCAATTAGTGCTTCAAGAGGGCAATTTCTTCATCTGGGGAAGACTAAAGAGGCCACAGCCGATTTCCTCAACACACTGAAAAGAGCAAACAATGCAATTCTGGCTTTCTGCACTTCTGAGCCACCTGAAAACAGCAGGAAAGCTGCAGAGAGCTGGGCAAGGCCAAGGAGAAACCAGAGCTGCTCACACACAACACCCCAAAGAGGGTGGCAGTGGCACAGGGCTGGCTGCAGGCTGTGTGCATCCAGGGACAGCATCCACTGCAGCAGGACACTGCAGGTCCAGCTCAGCTGGAATCCCCCTGTGCTCAGCAAAGTGGGATCTTACAGACTGGAGACCAAGAGCTACCTGAGTGCCTTCACACCTGCTGGGTGCACAACACCTTGGCCAGCCAGTGGACAAGTCCCCAGGTCCTTTCTCACCCAGAACATTGGTTAAGAGCAAATTAAGAGCTCACACATTTGCTGTAATTAAGGGGAAGGCTGGGAGCCTTCCATCAAAAGAGTGTTTTCCAGCCAAGCTCTGCAGTTCCTAAGAACACCACTGAAACAGCACAGAGAGAAGGACTTTCCAGGGCAGGGAGAGCAAGGTGACTGCATTAATGTAACTTATTGGAATAAAATAGTCTTGCTCTCACCAGGGGTCACAGGTTCCCTCTGATTTGTACCAGCTTCTCTTACCTCTTGGGAGATTTCAAGATGTTTCCTTGCAAAGTGCAAAGCCTGTTCATGGCTCCCCAGGGACACGTAGGCATTTCCAAGACTCCAGCAGGCTCTTCCTTCTCCCACCCTGCAGGACAGGAAGCTGTCAAAGCACAGAAATGCTGGGCAAAGCCCAGCAGGGCCTTTTGGAGAGCACTGACAGCCAGGCTCCTCGCTCTGCTTCCACCTCCACAAAGGTTCTACACTGGAAAATGAAGTGTGCTGGGCATCTTCAACTCTTCCTACCCTGAGCTCACCAAGAGCTGGGGATGAACAACAGCCTGGGAAGCAGGACTGTACCCACAGGGACAAAATGGAAGCACTGCAGCAAGGGCCAGGATGGTTTGGCTTCACTGGTGAGCACCAGCTCAAGAGGAGAAGCCAGAGCTCCTGCCCAGCTTCCACCTCACACAACCAGGGCTCCTCTCCAGAGCTGCACAGAGAAAATGCAACATCCAGCTCTGGTTCACCAGCAGCCCAGAGCTCAACCAGCAAGAAAATGGCAAGCAGAGAACACTGCAGGCAGGTGACAGATCCAGCTGAGCCCCAGCACTGCATCACCAGGGTGAGCACACAACATGGAACTGCACCCAACAGAGGACAGGGACAGATTTCCACGAGGTCTCCAGGGCACTGCTGCTGCTTTTCAGGAGCCAGGGAAAGCAGGGGGATGTGGAGCCTGCCCTGTGCAGCCCAGACCCCCAGCCTGGCTCCCTTCAGCAGCTGTTTGCAGGAGCAGGCAGAGCCTCCTGCTCCCCAGAGCCTGCTCAGCTCTGCAAACCAGCAGATGTGGGGGGAGAAGGGATAAAAAAAGCACCTGGGGGCGCGGGGGGAGGTTCAGCATGACTGCAACTCCCTGTTCAGAGGTTTGGGCGGGTTGATCAGCATTTCAACGTTTTTCTTGTCAGCCTGTTCAATACCTTCTGCTCACAGGGTGTGTGTTCCCAGAAACGCAGGAGCCCACAGGCCTGCACCCCCACAGCATGATTCACCCTCGGGTGGGATTGTGCCTGCCCCGAGCAGAGGCTGCCCGAGTGGTGGCACAGCTCTCCCATCCTGATGTCCCTGCTCCATCTAGTGGAGGACACCCAGCCGCCAAGGGAATTCAGCTGAACGAGCTGGCTGCAAAGTCACTTCAGCTGCAAGAGGGCTCAGGATCAGAACAGCCAGGAAAAAGGAACCAACCTCTCTCTCTCTCAAAAAAAAATAAAAATTAAAATTTAAGAAAAATTAAAAGGCCAAGCCTCCTAAATAATGAGGAGCAAGACCAAGGAACAAGATACATGATCTTCACGTTCTCTGTGCAACATCATTTGTACCTGGAGGTTTCCAGCATCAACCCAGGGCAAAGTGGCACATCCTGTGTGCCCTACACACACAGCTTTTAAGGAAAATACCACCTTTGTGAACATAAGGGAGCTCTCCAGAGGCCCTCCTGGGATGACACAGCAGCAGCCACTGGCAAAGCACTGAGCACCATGCATTTTCTTGAAGTACCTCTGGTTAGAAATCTCACTCAGCCCACACAGGCACAGCACTGAGGGCACAATCTCCAGGTTTGAATGACATGAGAAAGGTGAATTATGTCATGTTTTTGACAGATGATTGGAGTAAGGATTGGCTGCCCAGAGATTTCTATTGACTTTCAAGCACACACATCAGTGGTGCTTAACCCCAACAAGGGAGAACAGTAAGTCAGAGAAGGGTCAGTGCTCTTCACCCTCACCTGAGACACTCCCTTACCTGTCTCCCAGCTCCTGTGCTATCACCAGGTGCCTCAGGTGGTATTCAATGGCTTTTTCATAGTCTTGAAGCAGTGTGCACGTGTTCCCCAGGCTGTAGCAAGCTTGGGCTTCAACTGCTTGGTCTCTGAGCTGTCTGGAGAGCTGCAGCGTTTTCCTGCAGGGAACGAAGAGCCCTGGTCATTGCCATGGCACAGGGAAGTCACCCCTTGGAGTAACAGCCTGCCTCACCCACCACAGCAGCCCTGCCACCCCAGGACCCCTGTCACAGCCCTGGAGCTGAGGGAGTGGCTGTGACAGCTCAGCATTTCCAGGGAGCAGCCCCTGGCACTCACTTGTAGTACTCGGCGGAGATGTCGAACCTGCCCAGGAAGATGTGGGCGTTGCCCAGGTTGCTGTAGGCTCTGCGCTCGGCTGCCTTGTCCCCAAACTCCTTGGCAATGGCCAGGCGCTGCAGCAGACACAGCTCAGTCAGCACAGTGACACCTTTCTGGCCCACAGCAGCTCCCCCGGGTCAGCTCTGAGGGCTGCCATGGGGATGTGAGCTCATTAAAACGCGATTTACTGCCGCGGTCTCAAGGAGTGAGAACGCCTCCACCGTACAGGCCAGGAGTTCGTGGGCAGTGGTCACAAGACCACAGGTTATAAGAGGTTTTAAAGGTTTATTAGCCAATAATCTACTGCCACACAGATTGATTTAACTTTCACACCAATGGCTAATTAAACTGTATCACACATTCTGCCACAATGCCAGCTTTCCTTATCCAATCACACAGTGACACACAAACTACTTGCTACACCTTAAAACTTCTGATTACTTTTCTAACTACTTCTGTATCTTAACTGCAAAATCTTAAAAATTTCCAGTACCTAGCTTAATATGTCTCTATCTATATTACAAACCTACATTCTTGCTTATGGTCTCTAGAGCTGGCATTCTTTTCCAAGGCCTCAAGTCAAATCCTGCATTCATGTCGATATTTGGGCCTGCATGCACAGGGTTTTGAGAATTTTCTATGCCTTAATCTCTCCCTCTTCTGCAACTCAGCATCAGGAAAGGCTCTTGGAAAAGTGGGAGTGATGTTGCATCCCAGTGCTGTCCCCCCAGCATTTAAAAACCAGAGGAGCAGTGAATTTCCACCTTCCACTGCAAGGGGACTGATACACACACTGCAACAGAAGCTAAATTGCATTATTGCATTTGAATTGGGGCAGGGACTTTGTCACCTCACCTCCCTGTAAAGCTTTGCAGAAAGTTATTATGTTCTACAAGCAGCATTTATTCTTGATCAACAGCTCTTTCAGCAGCCTAATTAAATTCATGGCTTGCATTTATTAAAATCTAGACTGAGACAAATTAAGAGCAGAAAAAAAAACCCTTGCCAGAGCCAGCTGCAGTTTGCCCTTAGATACCTCCTTTGGTTTCCAAGCTTCCCTCAAGCTGCTCATGAGGTGCTGATGGGGACTGGAGTAAGATTTGCTCAGTGTGAGTTGGTACAAGAGGGCACACCCTGGGGTTCACAGAGGAGGGAGGAAAACAGCTGGGGGAAACACCTCCCTGTGCTTGCTGGGCTGTGGTGAGAAGGAAAGGTGCTGCCAGGCCCAGAAGGGAGCAGAGGAGTCTCCTACCTCCTTGTGGAAGGCAATGGCCTCGCTGAAGTTGCCCAGTAAGTACTGGGTGTTGCCAAGGTTGCCGTAAGCCCGGCCCTGGGCAGCTCTGTCCCCCAGCTCCTTCACCAGGGACAAGTTCCTCCTGAAAGAAACCAGGGCAGAACATCCATGAGCCACAGCCCTGCAGGGGACACGGTGAGGAAACCTGCACACAAAGGAAGGAGAGCCAGCCCTGGAGAAGGCATTTCCCTCCCAAGCACTTGGGCACAGGTGAGAGGCTGGTGACCCGTGCTGGACACCCCTGGGAGCTCGTGCCAAGCCAGGGGGGCAGGTCCTGCTGCTCTGTCCCCTCAGGCAAGGGGTGGCTCGGTGCAGGAATCACAGCTGTGCTCACACACCTGGTCTGATCCATCCCACATTAAATCAGGAATGGCCACCTCACTGCAGGACATGGGGCACTGGAAAACTTCCCTGTCCTGCTCCAGGGAGAGAGCCAAGATCCACAGTCCCAAGCCAGGGCTCTGCTCTGGGAGCTTCCTGGCATTTCTCTATCTTGTTTTCACCTCCTTTACACACACAGCACACAGAGAAGGGTGGAGCACTCACCACTGGCACAAACTGACCCCCTGGCTGGGCTACACACACCACTCCTGGGAAAAAGGGTGGTGAGCCATTTATAGGCACTGTCACATCCTCACATATGAGGGGAGGGATATAAGAACTTATCACTCTCTTCACTTAAAAAGCCTATTTTACAAACTGCATCACAAAAGCAGAACGAGGAGAAAAACAGGAGCCCAAAATTCTGGTGCCAACCTTCCCGTGTGGCACATGACAGTGATCTCTGAAATGATTTAGCAAAAGGAAGGCTGTGACACGTGAGATAAAGTGCAGATCCTTGAGAAGAGCCAGGACTTCAAAGTGACTCCTCCCTTGGGTGACAGGGATGGAGACAGGGAGGATCCATCCTCCCAGAGGCCAGCAGAGAGCAGCAGGGGCCACGGGAGCTCAGAGTTCAGCTTCCCAACACAGCTCTGGGAAGCAGCAGGCTGGAGCACTTCATTGCATGATCACAGTTCAAACCACAGAGAGTTTTACAAAGCCAATGCCAGCATGAATTTTAGCTCAGATTTTATAAAAGACCTTTCCTCACCTTCCATGAGGTTAATTTGCCAACATAGCTTGGCATCTCTCAGGGAAATATTCCTAATCTGTTACAACCTGCAAATTCTCAGTCAGGGGCACCATTCCCTGCAGGAGAAGAGGCTGGCCAAGCTTGGATACTTACTCATAATATTCTGAAGCTTTCTGTAGTGTGTCCTTGACCTCCTGAGGCAGGTAGCCCGGGTCCTGGGCCGTGTTCCAGGATAAATGCTTTCCCTTTGCATGGTAAACATTCCCTATATTATAGAGAGCTCTGGCTTCACCTACCTAAAGAGAGGAAGAACAGGCAACAGCGAGGTATTACACTTCCCATCCCAGAGTGGACCTTCCCACTGCTGGGCAGAGGTGGTCAGAACCACGAGCCCACATTTTCCCTTCCCGTCTTGCAGAACCACGAGCCCACATTTTCCCTTCCCGTCTTTCAGAACCACGAGCCCACATTTTCCCTTCCCATCTTCACCCTCACAGCAGCACGAGACGTGTGATGGCAGGCAGAAGGGAGAGCTTCACCCTGCAGCTCCTTCCAAAGCTCACCTCCACCAGATCTCACTTGCAGACAGGTTATTTTTAAAGCCAGGAAAGATTTCCTGTTGGAGCCCCATTACCTTGTCTCCCTGCTCCCGAGAAATGTCCAAGTGTCTCTGGCAGCAAACCACAGCTTCATCAAACTGCCCCAGTATTTTCAGGGTATTCCCAAGGTTGCCACTTGCCTTGGCTTCTCCAATTCGGTCCCCAATGGTTCTACAAGATGAAGGTGTTGAAGAGCTCAGACTTTTATTCACCAGCAGCTGGAGGCAGATTTGAGCTGCAGCTTTCCAGCACAGACATCTGGCTGGAGAGCTTCCCACAGGCTGCCACAGCTCTGAAGGCAGATCCTTGTTCCCTATGTGCTGTTTCTGAGGTGCTCTAATGACTGCAGGTCATTACAGGCAGCACCTGGGGACAGCAGTGGACACTGCCCCGCTCTTGCTCCAGGCACCCTCCTCACACCCACATCCCTTTCTCCACCTCCCTGCTCTGAAGGCAGCTGACCCATCCTTGGTGTGTCCCAAGCTCTCCACAGGACAATCACCCTCAGGGCCAGTTTTGGATATGTTTTTCTGGGTTCAGACCCCACAGAACCTGCCCTCAGTCCAGGCTGTGTCTGATGGTGACGAAGCAGCGCTGACACACTCACCTGGCCAGGGTAAGGTCGTGTTTGTGGTACAGCAGGGCCTTGGAATACTCCTTTAGGTAGAAGTAGGCGTTGCCCAGCTGGCTGTAGATGGCACTGAGAGTCTTCAGGTCCTCTGTCCCCACCTGCACTGCTGCTTCAAAGAAGGCTGCCCCAGCTTTGAAGTCCCCAGCCTTGCACAAGCGCTCTCCTTCCAGGGCCAGTTCCAGGCAGGATGCCTCCATCCTGCCAAAAACATGGGAATTGTTTCTAGAGGAGTTTGGCTGCAGTGCTCCCAGTCTGCTCTGCTCTGCTTACAGGGTTTGTTTCATTGCACACCTTTAAATTTTCCCCTGGACTCAAAAACACAGGAGCATCCAGATTCCACCTTCAAGGGGAAAGCGTCCCTGCTCACGGCAGGGGTTTGGAATGGGATGGTCTTTAAGGTCCTTTTCAACCCAAACCATTCTAAGATTCTCTGATTTACAGACCACATCTGCAAGCAGCCAAAGGCAGCCCCTGGGTTCCCAGTAGGCATCTGGACAAGAAGCTCCTGGCTCCAAGACATGGAATCATCACAGGAGTAACACCTGTTTTCCTTCCAGGTGCTGCAGAAGCCACATATCCAGGTATTTATCCCTGAACCATTTTCCCTGGGGTAACAGAGAGTGAAGCTAAATTGTAACAGGTTTTTACTGGATACCAGAGAAAACCCTGGACTGTGCAGATTTTCTTGGCTGAGCAGCTCCCAGCGCTCGGTGTCTGCTTTTCATTAACTCTCCTGCTGTCACTTTTTCCACAGGCACTCGGCACACTGGCCTCCAGGCCAGCTCTCCTCCCGTGCAGTATCTGACTCCTCTGGCACTGGCACACTCCATGCTGTCAGAGAGAGCACTGTGAGCAGTGACACTGCTTCAAGAGAAAGAAAACGCTCCCCCTGAGTGCTCCACCAAGTCCTCTCTAAGTCACAGCTGTCCCTGTCACACCACGCCTGCCCCAAGTTGTCCAAAGGGACTCCCAAGCTTTCATTGGGAATGTCCTGCCTGCTGCAAAGCCAGCCCTGTCCCAAGGGGGATGGACACAGCATGTTCCTGCTCCTCTATACTGGTGCTTCTCTTTGCTCTTTTCCTGCTCAATTCATTTTTAAAAGTTAAAACTATCTAGGTCAAAGGTGGACCTAGATAGGTCTGAGAAAAAAAACAGATCCCCTGTCCAGAGGCAGAACAGCAAGGGTCTGTCAGGAGATAATAAATGCCCACAGGTGGTTTCCAGTCTGTTCTCAGCACTTGCAGGAAGTCTGTGGTACCCAGCCCAAGAGCACAACTTGCCCAGCTGACTCCTCCTGGAGCAGATTCCTGCTGAGCCCTGGAAGATGCTTCCCCAAAGCCACCCAGGAGCCTGAGCCCAGGCCCAGCCCTGCAATCAGGGGCTCTGCAGACCAAGCACAGCCTGCCCTGCTCACACCAGCTCCAGGACACAGCTCCTGCTGCTCCAGGCCTGTCCTCCCACATCTCCTGCCATCCCACAGCAGCACCCAAGGGGCACAGGGAGATGCACAGAGAAAACACCAGCCCTGACACGTTTTCCCTACAACAGGCAGAACAGTGCTCGCTCGGCTGCCAGGAAACAAAGCCAGTCCCTCCATGAGCAGTTCATGAACTGCCTGAAATCCAAGCCCATTTCCCTGGCAATCTCCCTGCTGAGTCGGCTCCGTGGGGTTCCAAACACTCAACTCTTGGCATCCTCCAAAGCAGGACAACCACAAGGACTGGCCAAACAAAAGAAAAAGAGCATAAGACCTGGTTTTAAATGCTCCAAACACACCTGTGACCTCTTCTGCCTTGCTGGTCATTTGTCCCCAAAGCCACTAGGTAATAAGAGGGAGGAGGTTGTGAAGCAGCTCCTGTGAGCTCCCACCTCAAACTCCCACACAAACATTTCATTCCAAAGCAAAGCCCACATTTGAGTGGCTGTTTTATTTATACAAGAAACCCGCTTCTGTTTGATAGCAGGAATAAAAATATTAAGATTGAAAACATTTAACTTCTCTCTGCTGAACCTCTTGCTAGAGCGCACAAAAATTAGTAAGTTTCTGCCTGGGGATCTCACCAAAATTTAATGAGTTCCAAGGTACCCTCATGGTTTGTAGATCCTGCATCATCATCAGGTATTGACAAGTCTCTGCTGATACATCTCAAACAGCCAAAAGGAGCTTTAGGACTGAAGGAAGACAAGAAACATCTTGTGCTCAAATCAGCAGGATTAACTCCAGGCAGCTTAGTGGGGATGAATCTTGAGAGGACCTGAAATGCAGGAATGAGCCACCACCACTGGAGTTAATGTTGGATTCCAGTTAGAAGGTGGCAGAGACAGAAGCAAACTAACTTGAGCTCGAATTTCAACCCACCTCGGGCTCCAATTTCAACCTAAATAAAACTCTTTCCAATATCCAGGTTGTCTTTGAGAAATTGAGTTCACCAGCTGTAAACAGTCCAAAAAAATGGGGTGCAGACCAATTTCCCAAATTCATGGTGTTGCTGTCCAGCTCACGTGGAACTTCTTGGGTGATTTTAAGAGCTTGAAGCGAAGGTTCCCACTCCCACAGCAACAAAAGGCAGCTATAGATTGCAAGGGTGGGACCACATGTGCCATTCCCCAAAGTGAATTTTGTGCCCCAGAGCCCACTTTGTGCCCCACTCACCCTCCGTGGGTGCTTTCCTGGTGTTCCCAGAGTAACTGCCCAGGCCCAGGCAGTGATGTGACCTTCCAGTGCACACAGCCCTTAATTAAAATCTGTTTGTCCTTGAGCAGGCTGCTCTGCAGAGTATCTGACTTAGCTAATTAACATCACTGCTTGGACTGGGACCTGAGCAAACAAGGGGAAGGGACAGGAGGCTTTTCCCTGCATCCTTCTCTGCCGAGCCTTGGCTGCCCTGGACATCAAACAAGGATTGCAACTGTTAACAGAAACACAACGCCCTTGGAAAACCCACCTGCCCTTCAGAGCTGCCTTTGGGAAGCACCTTTGCATGCAGTTCAATCACTTCAGGCTCCAAAGCACTCAGGAGCACACTGCCAAGGGCAGAGGAATCAACTAAAGGTCAAGGAACAAACTCAAGCACACTAAAATTCCACTTTAAAAAGCTCCCAAAGCCCACAGCCCATGTTACCCATAGAACAGAACTGAAAGGACAAACCTGAACCACCCTGACAGACCAGGAAAGGGAAAACAGTCAACAACAACAAGGTCCAAGCCCTCCCCTACCTCTTCTTCTGTGTCTGTGCATTTTCTGAACATACACTCCAAAGCCACTGGCAGAGGGAAGCAGTGGGGCTGAGGCCACACGTAAATGCAGTGTTTGGTCACAAATGCACTCAGCAATCTGCCCAGGATGCTGCCAGGGGAATGACTGGGTGGCAGATGACTTGGTCCCCATCAATGTGACACCTGCCAGTCTCCAGTCCAGGAATAGATCCTGCTTCTCACACCGAGGAAGCAGAAAAGGGTGAACTTCCACTGTGCAGTGACAGGCAGGAGGAAACCTCTTCCCAATCCAACATGGGCAGGGCCTCCCTCCCTCCCTCCTCCTCAAGTTTTTCTTTAAAGGATAACTGATGTGAAGGCAGAAAGAGCTGAGAAAAAAAATGGGAGGAGTAGCCTTGAACAAGAATTCCCAGGGTCACCCATCACTGCCAGGCAGCAGCTAATGAGGAGCTGGAGCACAGATTGCCTTTTTGCCTGCTGCAAGCTTGTTCAAAGAACTCCACAGCAAAAATGTGCCTTTGGAAAAGGTAAAATACAAAGATTCTTACATATGAAATATTTTCAGCAATTTGGAGAAGGTAGAGAGTCCCAGGAGTGCTGGGGAAGCCAAGGACACTGCCAAGTGAGAAAGAAAGGGAACAGCACAAGGTGCCACCAGTGCCATTATCAACCATCACCGTGACTGCTGTCAAACACTATAATTAGGATATTATAACTGGGGGATGAGAGAGGTCCCCAGAGTGGGAACACCACACACTCACACCTCCCAACACCCTGCTCAGGGCTGCCTTGCTCACAGCAACCTGTCACTGCTGACAACAAATCCATGGGGGTACACAGAAAATTATCCTGTCACCAGACACAGCCTGGGGCCAGTTGTCTGCTGCCTTAAATATTGCAAATACCACAGGGCAAGAAAACCTCTTCCTGCCTGCAAGGTGAAACTGCCTTTAAAAAAAGGAGAAAAGGGAAGAGGAAAGGTATTTATAGATAGTTGATTCATGTTGGTGGGGGCGATTGCAGAACTCATCCCCAATCAGACCTGGTGTAGTTCAAAACTCCAAGCTTTCAGACAGAAGGTAAGGCAGAAAAAAACCCCCCAAAACCACCAAGAGTAGTAAAAAAATCTCCCTTAGTATTTCAATTGATGAGTTAGTGGAGCAACAGATTTTAGCATCTTACCTGCAATCTGATTAGGTTTTGTCCAAAAATAATTCCAGCGTGCTGGTGACGGGCAATTAAACATTTCTTCCAAGCCAAAAAAGGAGCAGATTTACCAGGTGCTCAGTGTAAATGCATATTCAACGGCTTAACAAACTAAATATGCATTTAAATAATTACTTTCTTCCAGGGCATGCTGCCAGTCAGTCAAGCTGGGAGTTATTCCCCTTCAGCAATTTCCTTTCCCAGCCCTGCACGGCTGCTGTACCTGGGTGGGAGCTGATGGCTCTGAACCACCAGGTCCAGGTGGCTTCAGACCCCTGGGGATGTGTCCCCTCTGCTGATGGGGAGTGGTTTGAATATTTCCCCTTTCTTCCCTACCTGAGGAAAGCTTCCAGATCCTCCTGAGGCACAGCCCGAGTTTATTCACAGTGAATTTATACCCATTTAGCCTCAGGCCACTGCTCTTCTCTGCCTGGGGCACTCTCCCAAGAGGCTTTGGGCAGTTTTCCCTGTTTACTGTGCCCCAGGCAGGGTCCAGCACATCCACACCTGCCCCTCTCTCTCTCTCTCACTTGCTCCCAAATGAGCTCCGATCTTTAAGAAAATCCCACTACTTGCTCCTAAATACAGATGATTTCAACTTCCTACCCTTAAATACCATCTCCTTGCCACGGCACTGCACTAATCCATCATCCAGACCCTCTTATCCACACTGCTCCTCTCCATCACCAACACAGCCAGCAGCAACCTGGCAGGAGAAAAATGAAAATACCCCAATATCTCACTCCCAAATGCAGATCTGGTGGAACATGGCCAGCACAGCTCCTCACTCCCCACCCAATCACATCCCCAGCACCAATCCCCTCCTGACAAGCAGGTTTGTGTCTCAAACACAGGCTGGCAGGGAGGGTGACAAACAAATCAAGAAATACATGAAACTGGCCTGATTCAAACCACTTTTGGAAGCTGGAAATCAGCACACAGGAGCTGGCTCCCCTCCAGCCAAAGGGCAGAGCCCCTGGGACATCCTGACCTACACCTCACCTCATTAGTGAGGGGAAGGAAACAAAACCTCTGTTGAGTTTGGAGAGGAAAAGGTCAGAGATTAAACCATGAATGCTGCACCCAGTCCTCCCCAACTTCTGAGCTGGTTCCAAGCATCTGGGCCAGATCCCTCCACATCTGGAGGGGAGGAGGTTCCCACTCCACACACTTCCACTGGTAGGAACATTGCAGTGAGTCCTTCCAATGACCCTTGAGCTGAAAATAAGAATATCCACACACTTAGTGCTGCTGGGGAAGTGTTTGTTCGAGCTGCAGCTCCGGGGATTACCCAGACCAAGTGATTTTTACCACAGTCTTTTGCTAAGAAAAACTTACTTTTGTAACAGAAAAACTCCAGGGAGCTCTGGAAGCTGCTGGGCCTGTGTGCTGGCTCCAGATTTCCTGTCCCCTCACTGATGTAGCATCAGTGCTCCACAGTAGTCATTTCAGCTAATTGCTATCTACCATTAGCTGCAGAGTACTTACAAGGGATTCAATTCCACTGCATATTTGCTAATAAATCCCAAATGACACTGAGGAAGACAGCTGTATTTAGCTGCCTTTACCCTCTTATTAGCAGTGCTGAATAAGACCCCATTTCAATGGGGAATGGCTCCAACAAGCTGCATCACTGTCAGGAATCCAAATTCAAACTGCCCACCGCCTGCTGGAAAGCAAAAGTCATCCAGCATTCCCCTGCTTACACAACCTCTGTGGCTTTGATCCGTGGGTAGGGAGAGCAGAGGACAGAGGGGAGTTCTTGGCCGTTTTCAGAGCATTTTCTGAAGCAGCTGATGATGCTGAGTCGGTAGGTGCAGAAACTTCAACCTAAGGACTCCCAAATTTTTGCAGAGGTGCGAGGGCAGCAATTACCACGTATTTCAAAAAGGCAGCTGAGGGTCTGTGGGCAAATTATGCCTTGCTGTGAGTCTGCTGTAGAGAAGGGAAAGGAACCCAGGAGCCCTGGCTAACCCAGGCCCCTCCTCACAAGGGCCAAGGGGAGCTGATCCATTGGGAATGAGGTGCAGCACCTTCCACCCAGGCAGGGATGCTCACACAGCTCAGCACCACGCCAAACAACCACTGAGGGTGCCCAAAGAAAAGCCCCCAAACCCAGCAGCTGAAGATACCCTTGACCTGCAGAAACCTGATCCACGCCTGGAAGGTTTTGGGCTCTCAGGAAATGATACACTGGCAACAATTCTCTTGAATCCATGACCCAAATTCTGCCTACAAATCCAGCTGGACCCACAGGAAGAACAGACAGCACAAGGAAATTTTTCTGTGTCAGCTGAGGAGTGAAAATTCTAACAGGCAATGATCACAAATTTAAGTCATTGTGCTCCAAAATTACTCAAGTATCAAAGGACTACCATGGATGTAATTAACTTCCAGCACTTGAAAATGCTCAGAGGAGATTAAGGTGCAAATGTGAATTTCATCTCAGCCTGGTTAACAGTTTCACTTGATAGCCAGTTTCAAAGCACTTAAATTATAAGAGGCAAATACTTTGCAGGGTCTGAGGCAGTGATGATTAAGGAGATATCAATTTGAAAATTAATTCATTAAAACATGTTCTGACTCCTAAATGAAAAAAAAATTATTATGACTCCACCAAGTGTATGAACTGATCAAATTCTCTGAAGGAGAACTGTGCAGGAGAAGTCCCTTTCAAGAAGAGCCTGGAACACCATTCTTTGCACAGCTCATCAGCAGGGCATAAACCCAACCACCAGCAGCCATCTGAGCAAAAGAGAAATAAATGTAGAGGCCAGGAGCACCAGCTTGCCAAACACAAGTGGAGCCATGATGCTGATGCCTGAGGATGCTCTTTCCTTCCCAGAACACAAAACCCAGCAGTTTGTCTCGCTCCTGCAGCACCTGATCCCTGAAATGTGCCCTGCAGAGCACCAGGCAAGCCACTATCTGCACCAGGATGGGCTTCTAGACATTTCTCTTTTGTCACAGAGGAGGCTTGGAATGAACACAGCACAACCAAGGAAGCTTCCTGAGTTTTCCAGGAGTATTTTGCTTTCTTGTACAACACTAGCACCTTTAATGAGGTTAATCCATCACGCTGCCATTAGACAGCACTCTGGGGATGATTTCACCAGCAGTGAAGTGCTATTTCCTTCAGTCACTTCCAGAAGCCAGAGAGCAGCAGAGGACATGCAGGCTGAGAGGCTTTTCATTACAAACTTACTTTGGCAATTGGGTCAACACATCTCTCACTAAAATATATGCTGTGATTTAAACAAACATGCTGCAGAATCCAGCAGCTTACAATTACCACATACATTAGAAAAAACAAGTAATTGCCTTAGCAACAGCCACACAATGAAAACAATCAATTTCTCTTTTACCTGTTTTATTTATGCCATTCAGCTTCTATTACCCACTAGTACAGAGGAGCTCATTCAGGTCAAACTTAACACTGAAAATGGGCAAGTCCTGGTTTGGGGGGTTCCTTCCAAATTCAGAACCACCATAAATGAGAAATGTACAGAGATTTCCTCTCTCAAACTGCCCCCAGACACCCAGTGGAGGCTCAGCCAGGTCCCATGGGAGCAGCCTGGATGCTGTCCTGGGATGGGAGAAGGGGCTGCCTGAGCCAGGGATGTGTCCTCACGGATCCCATGGATCCCAGTGGAACTCCAACACAGCTGAGACAGCTTTGACTGAAAACATCACAGCCTCCCCCAATTCCTGCCCCAGGGTCCTGCCACCCCCAGCTGCTGGCAGGGTCAAGCTCAGCTCCTCGAGTGCCACCAGCACAATCATGCCAGTTGTTCTGGGCAGCTGCACAGGCTGTGTGTGGTTTCCTTTCCTGCACAACCTTCTCCAGTGAAAGCAAGGCTTGTTTTCCCAGAGGCCCCAGTCTATTCTCCATTCAAGCTGCCTGGAAACCCCTCCAGCTGCAGCCCCCACTTCTCCTTCCCCTCTCAGCCTGCCAGCTGCTCCTGCCTCGGAGCACGGGCTTGCAGCAGGAAAACAACTGTGTATGGAAAAGGTGCTGCCAAGCCCCAGAAACACCAGGGACTGCATTACAGTGAAGCCCAACAAGCCAAAGGAGCCACCTCTGCCTGTCCCAGGTTCTTGCCCATGTCCCACTTCATCCCCAACCTCCTGCAGCAGCTGGAGGCTGCACACACTCCCCACGTGCTGCCTCTTTCCTGCCCACAGCCCCTGCAAACCACAGACCATGCCCAGGGCACGGCAATGGGATCGTCATCGTGATGCAGCAGAAAAGGAAACCACGACAAAGTTCACACCACAGCTTTTTCCACTGACTCCACAGCAGCCCAGAGCCAATTTGGTTCTGTTCCCTTCCTGTCTCATCTGCTTCCGCCAGCCCCGAGCCAAGGGTTTCAGTCCAAGAGAGAGAGGGGCCTTTGGGATCATGAGAAAACTCACACCCGGAGCTTGGGCCATGCAGGCTTGGAGCCAGCGAGGTGCTGAGCCATCCCAGCTCACCAGGAGAACGCCGAGGATGCTCTGCAGCACCAGCACTCCCACCTGAAAGGGGTTTGGATGGGACCTTGGTGACAGAGCCAGCACAAACCTGGCCCTTGTCCTTCCTGCAGAACTCGCTGAAGAGCAAATAGCAGGAACCAGATGAATCCAGCGAATCCAAACATGCAGCAACTTCTTTTTCAGATGACCATCTGGTAAAGGCTGTGAGGAGGGTGAAATCAAGCCAGAGCACGCCAGGGAGAGCCTGTGATAGTCCCTCCCTCAGTGATTACAGCCCTGAGTGCCCAAACCAGAGGGATTCACAAAGGTGGCTCTCCCAGGTCACACAGAGCACGTGGGCAGAGCTTCTGCCAGGGCTGAAGGACAGATTCTGCCAGCCACCAGGACTGATTGTTGTTGGCAAAGCTGCAGCACAGCAGATTGCACCAATTTCACATTGTTTTTCTGCAGCTGTCTCCTGCTCAGAGGGCTGTTTAAAGCATTGTTGTGCTCTTCCTGAAAATTCCAGGGGTGCCAAAAATCAGGCATCGGCCCAGAGACACTAATGGGTTTAAAAGGCCAACAGAACAAGAGCTCACAGTGGACACTGCTCTCCTCCCTGGCTGTTACACAGCCACAGGGCATCCCTCCAGATTTTGTAAAGATAATTCCACATCTGTCTGAAAAACAAGGGAAGAGGCTCCCCAGGAGCTCAAGCATCAGCCAGGTGTCCACTGCAACCCTTGCCAGCATCTCTAAAACCGTTCCTCCAGCTCCTCGGTGCAAACCCAAACCCAGCAGAGCAGCACCAGAAGTACTTCAGGGCGCTCCACAGCGCTGTGGGAAAATCAGTGCATCCACCAGATGAATGTGCAAGGCCCAAACCCGAGCGTGGCCGGACTCCAGGAACGGTTCCGCGCACGGTGAGGATTCCGCCCGGCTCCCCCGCCGAGAGCGGCCCCGCTGTCTGGCACTGTGCTGGGTGTCTGCTGCCTCTGCAGGGAACCCTCCAGCATCCTCAAGCTGCTTTCCCTGCTTCCACAGCACCGTGGGACTGAGCCCTCCACCACATCTCCCCAGATTTTCAGCACTTCTGTCCCAGTATGGCTCCGTGGAAAACATCCACCCTGGAAACACTTCTGTGCAAAGCAGGCACGGGGAGGCCAGTCCTGCTCCTCCCCACACACAGCATCAGTTTGGCTCTGACCCTGTGGTATAAGTGCAGTTCAATCACAGGTGTAAACAGCAGCAAATGCATATTTTGAGAAGAGTTTGTCATGTAGATCACATCCTTTATGTGAGGTGGGCTCTGGTCCTGCTCTTCCACAGGAGGAGTTTGTACGAACATCATGTTTCTTGAAAAGTCTTCCCAAATACAGCAAGAATGCTCCTCTCCACGGGCCTATTTTGGGTTTAATTTAGATCCTTCTTGCAACCTCGCAGGTATTGCAATGAGTTTACAGACCACAGGCTGCTGCTCCGGAGCTCTGGGAGGATTCCCTGCTCCCCTCCTGCCTCGCACTGGTGAGAAAAGGGAGGATCCAGCATAAGGCTTACACACATGCCCAAATCCAGGGAGCCCATTTATCCTGACAACTGAATTATGTATGTCTGCAGAAAAAGAAAATCTCCGCTCCTGCACAGAGACATCATCATCATCCAGCAGTGAACAAAACACATGGCCCAGCACCAGGCTGCATGGAAAATGTGCTTCAGGAGCAGGGATGGGGAGGGGATAGCTGACAAGACAGCTCTTACCTTAACCCCTAAGGGTGGTGGGCTGGGGGAGCTGCTGCCATGCAGGAACACCTCTGTTTCCACAGGGATTTCTTGTGCTGGAGGAGCCTGCCTGTTCTAATCCAGGGCATTCCAGACAGGCTGCATTTGTGCTGCACAAACAGCCTCCACCAACCTTTCAGGAGCAGTTCCATCCACCAACACACATGGCTTTAATTGGGGATGGGGTTTTTTTTACTTCCATTCCAGTCACATGTTGGGAGCTGTTACTTTTCTCTCCTCTGTGTGTATCTGGATGGCTGCATTCTCACTCTCCTGCCTGAGCCATGCCAGCCTCAGGCAAGCAGCTCCCAGAGCGTCAGCCTCGACAAATGACTCAGTTCTGTCTGGAGCCAGGTCTGCAAAGCATCTCCTGTCTTCCCTTCCCTTCCCAAGCTGCTGCTCACACAGCTGCCCTGGGCAGGTGAGCTCTGCCCTCAGCACATGGGCTTGGAGCTCCTCAAAGCAAAGCTGGAGCCCCCAGGAAACCTGAGGGGAATTCCTGAGTCACACTGGGGGAACCTCACCCAGGGCCATTCAGAAAGGGACTTCCACCACAGGAGAATCACTTTGCTCAGTGCAGGGAACACAATATTTTTCTCTGCTCACTCCTCATCCTTACGTGCCAGATCCTCTGCTGGTCCCCTCTGCAAAGTGGTCACTCACTGGCACAGCTGATGACAACTTTCTGCCAAAAACACTGGTGCCAAAGGATGGTTTTACTGAAGAGAACATCTTGCAGAGCGAGCTTTTCCTTTCTTCAGAACAGCAGAGGAAAATGTTAGTATTTTCAGGCATTTTGTTATGAACTCCTCAGACACCTGAGCAGGCTGCAGAAGCTCCCCGTGGACCAGGATCTCCTCAGAGCCTGTGGCACCTGCTGGAACCCTCCCTGCCTGCCCTCCCAGCAGGGCACACGAAGGGGATGAACAGAGAAAACAGCAGCTTTCCTTTCTCCCCTGCCTTTACCCAGGAAGGCACCAAACCACAGACTTCCATCAACCAAGCAGTTCGTGCTCCTAGTTTCCTGGATTACTGCCCTGATGGAAGCAATTCATACAAGAGCTGGCCAAGGGCTGCAGCCTTAAAATTCTGGGCACATGGCAGTGAACTCATATGTTTTATTATTTAGACTCATGCAGGAGCTCAGGCACTCAGCTGAACTCAGAGGCCAGAACTCAGGAAATGCCTGGAGGTACACGTGGAGTATCACAATTCCAGGACATTCAGCTGCTTTGATGGATCTAAGTCTCCACTCAAGTGCCATGAGATGTTGGCCCGTGGGTTTCCCAAGCTGGAAATCACAAGGGCTTGTTTGTCAGGGGAAAAAGAGAAACACCCATGGCTTAGGAAGCTCAGTATTTTCATCTGTTAGTGGCTGGTGGTTTGTATTCCCTGCTTCATGCTGCAGAAGGCTTGGCTGATAAACAAGCTGAATCTGATGGCCTCTGTGTTTTGCAGCAAGATCCAATCCCCAGAGCATTTCCTCCATACAAATCTCTGCAGGCAGCTGCTATAAAAAGGGGCTGGTGCTGCTGCAGCACCAGCTGGGATCTGGTGAGTGCACAAGGGCAGTGAGGACAGGACCCTCCTCAAAGCCCTGGCAGTTCCTGCCCATCCCAAATCCTTCCTGCCCCATTGTCACTACAGATTTGTGCTTTTCTCTCTCCATCTTTCACCATACCCCAAAAGACAACCACCCCCAAGGCAGGGCAGCTCCACTCACTCACGCAATTTAATTTGCAGGGTTTTCTGACAGGGTCATTTTCTGACAAGCTCTGTGTCCCTTTCCCCATTTTTAAATTAACTGCTCTCTTCTCAAAGCCTGAGAACCAGGGAATTCATGGAGTCACAGGTGCCTGAGCACTCAGGGCTGCTCTTCTGCTTTTCTCAAGCCAGTCCCTGGCACCGGGCTCTTCACAGTGACCAGAGCCCAGGTCTGCTCCTTCTCCTGTGGTTTTTGCAGGGTTCCCACCACATTTGCAAGGCACACCTTGTAAACAGGCATTTTTACATGTTGGTATTTAATTCACCAGCTGGTAACTTCCTCCTAAACAACTTTCTGCTCCCTGTTAGAACAGCAGAGCCACTGTAATTCCGTGTGACACCAGTGCTGTACTGCCCAGCAGGGCCCAGCAAAGGACCAAGCCAAGGTCTCCAACTCACAATTAACACAATTCCCCTCACTCTGACGTGGGTAAAGAAGTGCTGAAGGAAAGGAGTGGGAGTCAGGACATTCAGCTCCCAGTTTTACCACCTCTGTTCTCTTTCACCCTGAAGGCGTTACAATTTCCCACCCTTGAAAACAGGAACGATATTTCCCAGAAAAGCTGCAATAAAATATTGGTGTTTACCATGCACTCTAAAACCCTGGAACGGATGCAACCCTGCCAGGATCCACTCAGCACCATCACACAAACCACGAATAACAGTAATTAACAAATAGCCCCAGAGAGATGAGTATTAATCAGCACTTCCCAGCTCTCCTCAGGCACGAACGGATATTCCACAGATGGAGTGCACAAAGAGCCACCTCAACTCTGCAGCGTGGATCATGTTACCACAGATCACAGAAGAAATTTGTCCCACAACTAACTAATTTGGGCTGAAGCTGCTCCAGAGCACAGGAAAACGCAGCAATTCCCACCAAAATGCCCAGGGAGGTACCACCAGGTACAGGTGAACACTCAAATGGCACCTGCTGTGACAACCCCCCAGAGCAAATTTAGCCCAGGGCTCTGCAAAATCACAGGAGTGCCACAAAAGTCCTGGAAACAGAACTGGGAAGCCACTTGGTACAGCAAACCCCTCTGTCCTACATCAAAATACACATTTGTGCAGTTCTGTTAATCCACAGAATCACAGAATCTCTAGGTTGGCAGAGACCTTCAAGATCGTTGAGTCCAACCATGCTCTTACACCTCAACTAGATCATGGCACCAAGTGCCACATCCAGTCTTTTTTTAAACACATCCAGGCATGGAGAACCTCCAGCACACACATGGACCACTGTCCCAGCAGTGGAGTGGGGCTTCCCCTGGGGAACTCAGCACAGCTATCAATTATTGGTGCTGCCCTATGGCAAAGCTGATCTCCTTGTGCTGAGTCTGCTGCAATCCTACAACAGAAGCCAATCCTCCCAGGGAGAGGCTGCAAATCAAGGAATCTGTCCCAAATCCCATCACAGATGCAGCTGGACCTGCATCCACAGCACCCAGGAAAGGGCTCCCTTTTTCAGGAGCCAGCTCTGCTCCCTGGCAGCCAGAAAGTGTGAGGAAAACAGAGCAGGATGCCCAGGGCAGGAAAGGAGCCCTGGCAGCCCCTGTGTGCTCAGAGCTGCCTCCAGCAGTCACCTCGTGCAGCTCAGAGCCAGCTGCAGACAGAACTGACAGCTCCCAGTCCTGCCCATGCATTTTTAAAAGCAGCTTCCAAGACAAAACATCTGCTCCCAGGTGGAACACGAAATAGCTCTTACACTGAGCTATGTTATTAGTGTTTTCCCCATTTAAGTCCTTTTTCTTAGCTATTCTCTTGCATTAGCCCCTAAAGCCCAGGGAGGAGCCCCTCTGGCTGCTCCAGAGGGTGTAAGAGCAAAAGGCAACAGAAAAGCTTGAGGGGAGCCAAGACAATCCAATATTCCTCTTTCAAAAATCCCTCCAGGGGTAGCAGCTGCACAGAGCTACTGATTCACAACAGAAGGTGAAGCTTCTTTATCTTGATCCTGTCTAATCTCAGAGTCAGAAACGCCTGTGGTTCCAGTGCCTGGCATCCTCAGGCAACATCCTCTTGCTCAAAGTAAACTGGGAATAGACTTTTAAGCTATTTACTCCTACCCTGCAGGTACTGAACAGACAGCAGCACTGCTTTCCAAATCCTTAGTTCAGGGGTTTGTTGCTGCTCCAGTGTCCAGGGCCTTGCAGAAGGTCTTCTTATCCCTTCCACTGAAATAAGGAACAGATATCAATGAGGTGCTTCAGCAGATGCTTGTCTCCCCTTTTCCAGGCTTCAGTGGGACAGGGATCTCTCAGGCACCTCCAGGATCAGGCCATTGCACTGCTTTGGGTTTGGCTGCCCACTTTGAAGGCTCTCAGTCCCATGCCTCAGATCCAGCTCGAAAAAGAGCCTGTCTCTGCCCCTCTCCTGAAGGCAGCAGAGGTCATGGCTATTGTCCTTAACCAGCCCTGTTAATTCTATCTCAGGAGAAGACAGTTAAGTCACTTAAGTACAGAGCTGTGCTGCAAATTGCTCATTTAATATTGCCCTTGAAACTGCACTGTAATGATAATTTTTCACTTCCTTCCCTAGGCAGTTGCATAACATTGCTGGGCATTGTTTAGAGAGCTCCAAAGCTGAGGCAGCCGTGTCCCTTTCACCTTCTCCTCACCAAGCACTGGCAGGGATGTTGACTTTCTAGTTGTGGGGGGTTTTTTGGCTTTTTTTTTTTTTCATTCTATCAGCTTATTACATTAAACAACAGATGGACGTGACGCTGAATGCAAAGAGCCTTCCAACAAAATTATTCCTACTTTCTTCAGCTTTCAGTGGGGAAAAAAAAAATCCCATTTTTACCAGTTAAATCTAAGCCAATTAGAAAGTCAGATCTGTCAAATAACATTTAATTAAAAGTATCTTTAGGGAGGGAGCAGCTCGGTCAATGAAAAGCTTTCCCACTGACAATATAAATAGCTCAGACCCAGAATTCAACAGCCCCACTTTGTGGTTGGGATACTCAGCCTGTGTGCCCAGACCAGAAGGAATTTGGGTTTCATGGCTTTGGTTGGCAAAGGATTTTATAACAGGGAAGTGGAATGCTGGAAGCTGGGCTGGCTGATCAAAGGGGCACAGAGGGCAGGACTGGGATGGGAGGGGTGGGACACAGCACCAGATACACCTGAGAGCAATTTGGAGATCAAATTGCTCTTCAAGCAGAACAGCATCAAGAGTTAAGTAAAATCCATCTCTCCACTTTCAGAAACTTGCTGCTTGTGGCTTCTTGCAGTGTAAGACCTGACAGAGCTCAAACCTGTTCTTCAAGCAAGTTTGGACACCACCTCGAGTGCAAAAAACATGAGACAGCAAGAAATCAACATACCACAACAAAAATACAGTTTATGTTCTCCGGTAACAGAAAGTCTGATCTGCTGGAGAGAAGGCAAGAGAGCACAGAGGGGAAAACATGAACATGAGAGCTGGGGAGATGAGGCTTGAGTCAGAGCAGCATTTCCTCTGTGGAGAGCTCCAACTAAAAAGAGCAGTGACAAAGTTGTGTCCTGGGGATGTGCTAAAACAGCACAGGTGAAGGCAGCCACATCTAGGAAGTCCCTGGATCCAGGACTCAGGCCAGGCTCCCCCCAGATCCACCTCAGGGCAGGTGGCAGCAGGAGGGTCCTGCAGGGAGCCCTTGTCCCACCCCTGCCCTCGCTGCAGCTCCAAGCACAGAGAAGCTGAGGTGGCAATGCCACCCTCAGGGCACACCTGGAGACCTCCTGCTTTAACAGGAACACACACACACTCCACAGGTTGGAACCCAGGCAGGATCTTCCATCCTGATGAACTTCCTTTAACAAACTAAGCCACTATATCACTGCCAGCCCATTAAAAAACCCCTTCCCATCTCCCTCCTGCAGATGTTCCCTCCAAGCATGAGGCCTGGATCAGTGAGAAGTTGATTCCCCAGACTTTCACCAGCATTCCCAGTTTTAAGCCTTTCTGCTTCTGGCTATGACTTTGCTCACCCTCAAGGCGACACCAAGGCAAGGCTTTGCCCTGTGGTTTACGTAATATATCAGGAAAAAATCCAATGTCTGGGACACTGATCACTGAGCAGGAGGAGGGGAATGCCAAGGGAGCTGTGCAGCCTGTTCCTGTCCCCAGTCACCAGAGTGGTCATGGTCCAGCTGCATTTGGCTCAAGAGAGGAAGAGCCAAAAAGGATTTTAAAAATCACTCTTCTATAACAAATCAATTTCTCAGCTTTCACAACAAGTTTTCATCCTCTGGCATAACAGGCACTGCTTCCCCTAACTTTGAAATTAAGGGGCAGCAGATCCCTAATTGGCCACATCCTCCAGGAAAACAGGAATTAATCACACACAGGATTTTCCTGTGGCATAAGCAGCTCATGCTGCAGACACCAACCAAAGCTCTGACAGGACCTGGAGCCAGAACAGGACCCACCACTCATGAAGTGAACAAAATTGCTGCCCCTGGTCACCACGATCCAAACACAAATCTCCTGCTTACAGGGACTCTTTCCAGTGTCTCTCCTCTCCTGCTGGCCATGAGCTCCTGGAGACAGTTTTCCAGGAGAGAAGCATCCAGTGACCAATGCAAGAGGTGGCAAAAGGCACCTCAGTGGCTGGGCATGGAGCTCTGGGTGGCACAGCTCCCTCCTCACAGCCAACATTCCAGGTGGGAAGGGTCACAGCTGCTTCCAGACTCAGCTCTGGTGTGATTATTAACATTTATCTCGCAGGAATCTGGCGTTGAGGGGTGTCCTCAGGCCACAGCCAAGTCACTAAGTGATTTGACTTCAGCTGACTCAGAGGCAAACTTCGAACAACCACAGACACGTGGCCAAGGCACAACGTTCTCTTTCTTGCCTGCTTGGCACAAACATCCCACACAAGGCACAGGATTTGGGGATAAAGCATCCCCAGGGACTGCTCTCACCCCAGGAGAGGCACAACCAGCAGAACCTGAGTCAGTGAAGTGCAAGTCAGCACAGGGAGAAGGCAGAGCATCACCTCAGCTCCATTTCCATGTGCACAGAGCCCAATTAACGCCCTGAGGACAAGCAGTGCTTGTATTGCAGCAGCACCTACAGGGTGGAGGCAAAGCAGGATCACTCTGTGCCAGGCACAAAGCACAGCCCTGTCCCATGGGAAACCAGAGGGAGCAGGGACAGAGCTTCTTTCCCCACCAGGTGAAACATAGAAGAATCAAAAAGGACACCCAAAATCCTGGGGAAACCTGCAAAGCACCAAGTCCCAGTCCCAGGTCTGCCCAGCAGGATCCCTGTCCCTGCTGAGCTGGACACTCAATGTCCTGCTTGGCTCCACTTTGAGATGCTCACATGACTCACCAGTGCTGAAAGTACAAGTGAGAAATTCAAAACATCTCAAGACAGATGTCAACAAAGCCAACACTGCCTGCTAAGCTATCATATAATTTTTGCTCAAGCCAGCTATTATGCAGCACAGCTATTTTAGAAATGTTTGTCCTGTTTTACACATCCTTCTGCCTGGTGGAGACTGCCAAAAGAAGAAAAATCTGATTATTTCAGAAACCTCTGAACCAGCATTCAGAAATACAATAAGCAATTTCAAGTTTAATCCATGGAGTAAACAGAGATCAAATGGTCATTCCCAGCTTTCTGGTAGCGCACCTGAGCCCTTTCCCAATCCCACAGAGGAAGCTGATTGCACTTTTCCAAACCCAGCACTGCTGCTGGTGATCATTTTCACCTCAGGCAGATACAATTAAATACCACCTCTTGGAAAGAAAACAGCTGTTAGCCTTCTATAAAGTCCAGATTCAAAAGTTGTGCGAGTTTACAAGACCTAGAGAAAATACCAAAGTATTTCATGGTATTGTTACCCCTTGGGTACACAAAAAACAAACAGGAACCGTTCCAGACAGAGCTTCACCCCAAGAGTGGATTTTCTCCCCAATTTGCTCTGCAAACCCCAGTTTACTCTGCCTCAGACACCAGGCTGAGCTGTGCCCTCTCTCGCTGCCCTCCATGTCAGAAGGCCAGCAATTTCTCCATCCCAGTTTTCCCACCAGAACAGGAGGAAGGAGCCTCCTCTCTCAGAGCTCTGCGGTGCTCAGAGCACTCTCTAATTGCCCGATGCACATTCAGGTCAGGTCCTCGCCCTGGTGACACTAATGAGCAAGATGGGGACTGTTTGTGACACAATCAAGGAAAGTTTGTAAACATCACAAAAGCCAGGAGTGCTTTGGAAAAACAGAGACTGCAGGAGAACAGAGAGCAAGGGAAGGGAAAGGGAGGAGCAAGGTGTGCTTTTATCTCAGTTCTCAGGCCAGATGAATGCATTTCTGGACTGATTGCAGCATTATCTAATGTTCTTTCTGTGTGGGATCAATAACATCTCCACGATGTCAGTGCAGTACAGTGAGGGTTTCCCCAGGACATGTCCATGTCTTCCTCCCAGACCCAGAAATCTCCAGAGTGGCCTTTTTAAAAGCAAGGGGCCAAATCCAAGGGAGCTCTCTGGACAATGGTCCCCAGCAGGAGCTTGTCACTCTCCACAGTCCAAGGGGAACCATTTGATGGATTTGGTGCTTCCTACACCTTCAAAATCAGCCAGCCAGCACAAAAAGGCAAGTTAGAGCACCTGCAGCAGTGGAGAGGAGCAGTACACCTGTTGCCAGCAGGTATTTCAAAATTCTGCCCAAAAATGTCTCTGTTCTGCCCAACAAGTCCTCAGAGGTTACACACAGCTGAATTACTGCACTTGAATTAATACCAGCCCCAAACCCCGTGGAAGGTAAAGCAGTAACTCAGGCTCACACAGAACCTGGCCAGCTCAAATTTGAGGAGCACAATCACAGACCTGGACAATTCCAACAAGCCCCAGCAGTGACCCGACACCAGGAGCTGACCCCACAGATACAGACTCACAACTTCCAAGGCCCCGGACTTCCAACAAGTCCTCCCTGAAACTTCACAGTTCTGTGGTGCAAATGGCATCAGAAAGGTCAACAAAAGCAGAGACACAGAGCTGCACAGGGGCAAAAACACCCTGGTTTGTGGTGTACGACTGCTGCAGCCGAAGTTTTGACTCCAGTCTCTGTAAAAAGAGATGTTTGGCCCAGTCAGCACCCGGATTATTTGCTGCCAGCCCAACAGAGTACAGGACTTTGTTTAGGAGAGGTTGAATTTAGGCAACCACTAAAGGATGTAATAAAATGGATAAACACTTTCATTTTTGGCATGTTTCTCCCCACCCAGCCCAGTTTTCTAGAAGGAAAATACCTCCCTTAGCTCCCCAGATGAGGGGTCTGGCACTCCCTCCCTGCACAGGTGCCTTCTGCAGTTCTTGCACTAAAATTAATGTTCCCAAACAAAAAGAAAACCCCACATATTAAGATCAGTACCAGTTTCTCTGGCTTTGCTAGCCAGTCACCCAAGGTTCCACCCATCACGCCAGACAGAGGCACTGAATTCACGCTCAAGTTTCTGCGCTGGAATAAAAGCAAAGTCAAGGAAGAAACTAAGTTACCAGTTCTCTCGCAGAGCAGGGGGAACAGAGACTCCACCAGCACCTGCTTTCAAGGCCTAAAAGGCACAGCAGAGACTTTTAAAACCCTCATGCCCTGCCAGAGCCACCCAGATAAGCCCCAGGAAAATGCTTCCCATTTCTCTTCACCACCAGCTGGGAGCAGTGTTCCTGTGCCGGCACACTTTTGTGATAAGCAGCAAAAGTGACCCAAATCCAGTCCCCAAAAAGTTGGGAAGAAAAACAAAGAGAAAGAAAGAAGAAGCCCAAGTCTGGTTAAAATCCAGCAGGTTCCTCCCCAGCTCGAGCTCCCGCAGAGTAATGATATTAACTCTGCTGCCTCCTTTTCCCCTGGAGTTGCTCTACAATACAACATAAGCAAGAAACACCTGCTGCCCTCCCTAATGAACCCCCACTCATTAGAGCAGACAACCCACTAGCTGCTGTGCTAATTACTGCAGAGCATGCAAAGAGAATTGGAGAAAAGCTACTGTATCCCATACACTTCAAGCATTCTTGGGCTTTTTCAGCCCTCTAGTCCAGCCACTGCATCGCCTCCACTTCAGACTGCTAGAGGAGAGATAAAACACAACGCTGTAAGGCCTCAAAGTCACTCATTTAGTCTTCTTTGGATTTAGCCTTTTCCAGTTCTGATCTAAATGAAGACAATGGCTGTTTGCCATGAACGCCAAACAGCCTGGGGCTATTTTTTTTTGTTTTTCCCCAGCCCTGTGTGAATTTCTATAGCACCCAGTTTTGAAGCTGAGACTCGAAGTCTCTGCAGTGCGATTCTCCCATGCGAATGCCCAGAGGAGCTCTGAGCATCACCCTCCTCAGCAGAGGAGCCGCTCGCTCCAGCCCAGTGCCGAGGATCCCAGCGGAGCATCGCCGGCTCCCACCACCCAGAGCGGCAGGGAGGGAGCGCCGCGTCCTTCCCGGCTCCTCTCACCGCACTCGGGCTGGATCCCCACCCGTGCAACAGCTCCCGGCTCCCCGTGGGTGAGCGCTCCCTCCTTCCGTCCCCGCGCTGCGCTCCCGGGGCTCGGGGATGGGCGCAGCTGCGGGGCCGGGCTGTCCCCAAGGACCGGGCTGTCCCCAAGGACCGGGCTGTCGCCGGGGCTCTGCGGGCTCGCTGCTGGGCGCAGCTCCGGGCCGGGCTCCCCCGGCCCCGCTCACCTGCAGTAGAAGCGTCGGGCGGCGGAGCCGGGGCTGTCCCCGCCGGGCGGGCTCGCCATGGGCGCCGGCCCCGCGGCGGGGAGCGGGCAGCGGAGTATGGCAGCGCCGGGAAGTGATGCACCGAGCAAAGAAACTCGCGGGCAGGCCCCTCCTCCGGCTGATGTCACCCGGCCTGCCTCCCTCCCTCCCGCCCGGCACGGCGGGTCCCGCCGCGGGACGGGGAGCGCAGCCCCGGGCACGGCATCCCCCGGGCGGCAGAGCCCCCCTGGGGACATCCCCGGGGACATCCCCGGCAGTGCCTCACCGCTCACCTGGGAACGGCCCCAGACACGCAGCGAGGCGCGGGCACCACACCTGCTCGTTTTCGCCGAGGGAGAGCGGAGCAGCATCGCTGATTTCTGCCCAGGCGGAGCTGTTGAAAGCCATAATGAGTCTCGGTTTTGGTTTGGCCAAAGCCCTTTTGTGCTCGGAAGTGTCTGCACCTGGAGGCGGCCAGGACGAGCAGCTGGGACCAGGCAGGACCTCGCAGGGCTGTATTTGCTGTGCTGGGTCAGCAGGGCTGTGCCACAGCCACAGAGCAAAGTCTGGCTGCTCTCTTTGGTAGCAAGGAATCCCCAGGAAAAGGGATTTTCTCTTCAGCCCACAGCAGTTTCTTTCAGTTAGCTATGTCCTGTTGAAACTTGGGGCCTTAAATATTTATTTCCACCCAGACACCCAGAGAAGGATGCAGTTCATCTTCAAACACTGCATCCAGCTCCCTCTGTTCTCCAAGGCTTGAGATGCTCCTGGAAAAGTTAAGGAGTTGGTTGCTCAGCAGAAACCTGGCTGAAAGTTAGGGCCACTTACGCAGCAACAGCAAATTAAACGTCGCTATCATCACAGGCCCACTCCCAAATAAGCACAGCTATAAACTCTGGCTTTCCCTGGGTTCCAGCAGCTTGCTCTGCACACACAGAACCCTGTGGTCGGTGGGATTCCTGAGCCATCCCTATTTACTGCCTCTTTCACCCTGGGGACCTGCTGAAAACCCCTCTCAGGAGTAAACCCAGAGCCTGCTCAGGAAAGAAACATCATCAATAACACCCCACTAGCAAACCACAAAAGCCTCTTTCCCACGAGCTAATTGATAGGGCTTTTAAATTCGAAACAAAACCCCATAAACAACCCTGTGTCTGTGTCTCAGTTTAGGAATAGTCTCAATCCTGTAGATAAACCACAGCAGAGAAAGCTGAAACCATCCTGCTGAGAGCTGTCTCCTCACCCACGGAGGTGTGGTGCTGTCCTGGGTGCCTTATTATCCCAAAAAAAAGGAACCCCCCCTGAGTAACCAGGCCCAGAACCCCCAATGGAAGGAGCCCTGGAAGGACCAGGCCAGGACACTGTACCTCACACCAGCCAGTTTTCAGCCCAGTTTGTGGTTTCACTGACAGCAGCAAACATCCTGGTGCAAAGCAGCTTTTCACAAGCCATGGAAACGTGGGACTGCTCAGCCCTAAGAGATTCTGGCACTTCAGAGAGGGTGTTTGTCCATGCCTCCCCCTCTTCCAGACAAGGACGTGAGTGCAAAAGATGAAACCCAGCCTGTGCTGCTGCTGCTGCAGCCCTTCCTCAGCCCCAGGCACTGAGGATGCTGAGCTGAGCTGGGCCCCAGTGCTGGGCTGGCATTCAGCACGTGTGGGAAGACTGAGGAATTGCCCTTCAGAGAAACAATGCTGGAAAGGAGAGCAGGGGAAAGGAGGGAGGAGGCCAGCTTCCAGTTTGGGCTCCAGCCAGATCCATGGTGTTCCACAGAGCTCTGGGCAAGCGGGTCGCCCCCACGTTCATGACACGGGAATCGCTCGGTCAGATTCCAGGGCCTGGCTTGTGCAGGAGGCCAGGCTGAGATGAGCGTAATGGTCCCCTCTGGCCTTCAAACTCATGAATTTGCAATGGATAATTCATCATCTGACAAACTCAGCTTCTCTTTCTTCTTGTATGAGTGGCAAATAGGTCACAATAGATTTGAATTCGTTAGATGAAATAATTCGATTACTTTGCTGTGGGTTGGGTTTGGTTAACCCTACATCTTCATGCCAAGAAGCTCCCTGCAAGGACTTGGACCTCAGCCACAATTCAGATGCATTGCTCAGCTGCAATGAAACAGGAAAATTGTAAGAGCACAGAGAGAAAGAAAGCCCAGTACTTCAGAAATGCCACTAATTCCTCTGGTGAACTGTGTGCACATTGTGTCGTGTGTTGGGAAGGACCTGGAGCAATTAGAGAGGCTCCAGATGAATGTGACAAGTGTGACCTACCAGAGAAAGGTATGAGAATTGATTTGTTCGGTGCAGATAAGATCAAGAAGTGGAGCTGGAATCTTTAGACGTTAAAAGGGCTACTGCAGAATGGAAAAAAGGAGGAGTGGATCCTGAAGAAAAGGGCAGGGTGCAACACAGCTGGGCCAGAATCCAGCAAAGGCAATGCAAGGTTCATTTTCCTTTGACCTTACACACCCCTGCCCCTCCAACATCTTTTGTTTCTGGAAAAAAAAAAATTGTCTTTTGTTTCTTAAAGCTCAAAATCTTATTCCTCCCAGTTCCTGAGTGTCTCTGGACTTTCACTTACAAACAAGCAGAATCACAGCTCAAAGCAATAAGATTGCAGGATCCTTAAGACTTCTTGGGCAATTTTTAACATTTCTTTTATAAATTGGTACCCAAAGCTATCACAACGGAAGATGAAAGAGCTCCAAGTATTGCCATATTTCCTCCCACTTGGAAGAGACAACCTTGAGAGCAGGAAGGCACAGAAAGCTCAAGGGAACATGGGGAGACAGAAGTCAGCAGTAAATTTTGCCAATCATTTAAGGATTGCCAGGACATAGAAACATCCCTCCGCTGCCTCCATGTCTTCATCACCCAGACACACCAGAGCCAGGCACTCCCTCCAAAACACAAAGATTTATCTTAATTAGCACGGCAGCTCTCCTGCAGCTCGTGGAATGGATTGCTGGGGGCCTCTGCTGGGGTTTGTGTGCAAAAAGAGCTCTGCAATTCCAGCTCCGAAGTTGACAGACCCCAGCTGAAATCACTACAGAACTGGCACTGTAATTGTCTTCTCTTTCTAGCAACAGCTGTGATTAATCACTAGACTTTGCACTATCTTTTTTTTTTTCCAAGCTGGCAAGTTCCAAAAGCACCTTGCTATTGTCCTGCATTCCATTTTCTAAATCCCTCTAAACATAGCCTGCAAGGAAGTTCTGGGTTTAAACCAGCCTAAAAAAAGAACCACACAGCGCAACTGAAGAAACTTTGTCGTGACTTATATCAGCTTCACAGCCGTGAATTTACATGGAGATAAACTTATCTTGGAGGAAGTTTGCACCTTTTGAAAAACAAAATCCCCCAGTGGATGAAGCTTCCCTCGTGTGTAGGAGATGAGAGCTCACAGTGGGTATTTTTCTGCTTGGATCCAGCTCTCCCCCAGGCACACAGAGCTGGAAGGGAGGGGATGATGTGCAGCCTTGGCCAGGGCTGCTTTCCTGTGGAACATCACTGTTGGTGCTGCCTCATGTCAGTTTGTAAAGTGGAGATAACAAAATAACCTTTACCATCCCTCCTGAAGAAGGAACAACGGCTGGAGATCTCTAATGTGTCACTGAGCTGTGAGCACAGGAGTTTGAATGAGCCTGACAGTCGTGTGAAGATGGGTAAGAGAGGAGTTGGCTTTGTGAAAGAAAAAGGGAATAATAAAAATGCCCCTGGAGGGTCTGAGGGCTGGTGTGCAAATCGGGGCCACACACGGCCTGTCTGAACCAGGAACATTGGCTTTGGGGTTTTCATAAAGCATAATTACATGAGTTGCAACAACATCCTCCTCAGAACAGCTCAGAGCCAGGCAGGAAAGTGGGGAGGGAGCAGGGATGGGTTTCGGCAGGAGTGCTCAGCTATTCCTTTAGTTAAAACAACAAATTAAGAACAAGGTTCAATGTCTGTGCTTGGGGAACAGAACCCTCCATGCTGCTGAAAGATTGAACAGGTCTAAATAAAACTGCTGTGCCACACAGCTGTTTTTTCAGGACCTGGAAAGAAATCACAGTTTTCAAGGGCTATTATAATCCTTCCTTCCACTGAGTCTGGTCCTCAGGCAACAAAACTCATCTGATCAGAGGGAAAGACTCAGTGAGGAATCATTATTTTATCTCCAAAGTAGAAGCACAAAAGGTTATTACAATCTGCAGATAACCTGTAATAGAGACTCACAGCCAGGAATATTATTCACACCTGAAATAAAGGGGATCATC
This sequence comes from Nicator chloris, assembly GCA_013400495.1. NCBI lineage: Eukaryota > Metazoa > Chordata > Aves > Passeriformes > Pycnonotidae > Nicator > Nicator chloris. The sequence continues at coordinate 155,407 of WAAE01005376.1, read as the reverse complement.
TGAGAGTGAAGAGTTGTTTTGCTGACTGTGATTGTCTCTTTTAAACACCTCTTGGAGCACAGACATTCAGGAAAAGCTCTGAGTAACAAGCTCCTCTGAATAATTCAGCTGTGTGCAGGCACTCCTGAACCAGCCACAACTGCTGAGCACAGAGGGGCTCAGGAGAGCTCAGCTGCCCAGTTTGGGGCTGGGTGAGATTCCTGTTGGGCTGTACAGCTGGAAGCAAACCCTCCCCAGAACCTGAGCAGGGACACAGCCAGCAGGCTCTTACCTTTCTTTCCCCACCCTCCTGCCCACTCCTCTCTGCTGGTACAGCATTTAAAACACACATCAAGACCTCAGTGGTTCTCACAAATTCCATCCCCTGGTGTTTGGGTGCACCTGAGGATCTGGCCTTTGCTTTTGTGCATATTTATACATCCTGTGTCTCTGATGTCCCTGAATTTCCTTTTCATTAATGCTCCTCTGGGCCTCAGAGGAGACAAACAAAGCGACAGAGCTCATCCGCTTCCTTCAGCCTTCAAGCTTGACTGAAAACGCTTCATTAAATAAATAGCAAGAGATCCTTAAAATGCCCTTGCTCCCAACCTCGTAGAGAGGTTGATGAAATGGAACCCTGTGGGCTGGCACTGGCCTGCTGGGGAGCTGAGGATTTTTTAGGCAAGGCCAGAGGGGCCTGTCCTGATGCCTTAGTGCTAATGTCATGTATCCTTTGCATCCACAACCTGGCAGCTCCTCTTCCACTGAAATCCTGCTCTTTACCTTGGGGCAGAATGGCTCTACAGAGTGCCTGGGAAGGCTTTTGAACTCGGCAAGTTTCAAGCACACGAGCTGATGTTGTGGCAGAGCTCTGCCTCGTGCCAACCTCCTCTGGCATCTCCTCTCTGGGTGCAATTTCCTCAGGGGCACTGGAGCAGCTGGCCCTGGCACCCAGTGATGTCTGCAGCAAGCTGGGCATGCTCGAGGAACATTTCTGCTTCTTTCTCATCCCTTGGTAGAATTCCCATCCCTTCTCACTGCCTGGAAGAAGCTCTTCTGTTCCTGCAGCAGAATCCATTACCCTGGTGGTGCCTGTTCCAAGAGAGCTTCAACCAAGACCCCAGCAGGGTAGTGGGAGGCTCTCTTAGGGCTCACCAGAAATATGCTGGATTTTTCTGGCCTTGGAAGCCTTGATGGCAGTACCAGGGAGCTTTTCTTGGAGGCACCTTATCAAAGCTCTTTTGCTCAGACAAATATCCCAGAGCTGGGTCATCATCAACTTCTATTTGCAGTGTTGGCAGTGGATTTGTTTAACCAACTTCAATTTCCAAGAGTCAACAGACAAAACCCCAATTTCTTCTGCTGGAAGTCTGGGAAAACCTCCTGTTGGCACTGACTGAAATAAAGAGTAATCTTGTGTTAAGAATTGAAAGCCCAGAGGGGGAAATAAACGTTTTCACCTTTGAAGGGGGTTTCATTTCCTTTGAAGTTGTAACTGTTGGTACTGACATTAATTACAAGCATGTTTGGGTTTGTTTTTAAACAGACTGTCAATATTTGCAGTGTAATTGCATTATTTAGTCAAGCTTCTGCAAGTGCTTTCCAAACACTCAGGGTGGAACTTGTTTCCATGTAACTCCCAACAGTTCTGTGAATCAGAGGCAGGCGGAGCTGAAGCTGCTGCTGAAGTGACTCTGTCACCAGCCACAAGGTGACCGAGGCTCCTGCAGCTCCAGTCCCCAAACCAGCACGTGGTGACAGGAAGCACATTGTGGTTATCACCAAAACTGCATCAAACCACACGCCCAGGTCTGAACCCATCGAGTTCCTAATCAGGCAGTGTAAAACTACCACCATTTACAGCTCAGCTCTGCTCAGTTTACACACACTTTTCTACATTTTTTGCACTTGAGGGTAAGACTTCTAAGCATCCTGGTCGAATACTGGGACAATATTTTAGCAACATTAAGCAGCGTTTTATAAAAGTACTAATTCTCATTTTAGGACTGGTAACTGGCAGACACCATTAATGCTGATTTTTGAGCAAATAGCAGAACACAAGGAAAGTTTCACAGGCCCCAAAAAAATCCTTCCCTGTGAGGGTGGGGAAGCCCTGGCACAGGTTTTCCAGGGAAGCTGTGGCTGCCCCTGGATCCCTGGAAGTGTCCACTGCCAGGTTGGATGGGGCTTGGAGCACCCTGGGATAGTGGAAAGTGACCCTGGATGAGCTTTAAGGTCCCTTCCAGCCCAAACTCATCTGTGATTCTGATTTTATTAAATATCTTAGAATAAAAGTAAGTGGGATTACCCAAGTACCTCATTAATCCAATACTGGTGCAATGCTAACATGGGATGGAGTCAAAAGGGCTGAGGAATGTCAATCCCTTGCTCCAGAAAACTGTTCATCAAAGAAGCAGTTTTTCATATCATTTCAGTTAATAAAGATAATTCTGCTAACATAATACATTTAGACTTCTGCAAAGCAATTGACTTAATCTTGCATGACATTCTGTTAAAAATAGTACCCAAAAAAAAAGAAAAAAAAAATCAATGTAGATTATTTTAAATGGATGGAAAAATTAGTAACATGCATCAAAAAGTAATTATCTGATGAAGGAATTTCTAGTGTGTCCATAAGGATTTACTCTTGGTACAGTGCTATCCAACACTTTTATCAATCCAACATTTTATCAAAGCACCACTGCAGCCAAGACTGTAAATATCACCTACAGGAGTGATGCAAAATTTGCAGGTGAATTGGTTCTGTTTGCTTAAGTGACGTTTCAAGTCTGACTTAATCCGAGGTGAGAGTTAACTTTATAGACAAGAAAAATTCCTGGGAATAGAAAGTGTTTTAGTCCAGGAGAAAGTGGCACACCCAGAACTTGTAGCGAGACAGAGTCAATCTGGAAATAAGAGGTGATTTTTAAATGTAGGTAATTAACCAGTAGCACAATTAACTTTTCAGGAGCAGAGTGCAGCCTGCATTAGGTGGCGTTTGGAAGAATGATGGTAAAAATGCTGCAGTTCAAACACAAGTTCTGGGGCTGATGCAGCGCTCACCCAGTGTTTGTGTTACACCAGATCCTTAATTAGACAATCTGCCCTGTTAGCTGTGAAAACACTCTTCTCGTTCTACCCATCGATCAGGGTTATCACGGATATTTGATATTTTCCCTGGCCTGGCAAATCCCAGCGCTGTGGCTGACATGAGGGCTGCGCTGGTGGTGGATCGATCCCGTGGGTGATTGAAGCCCGCATGGCCCGGGGGGGAAATGAACGGGAACGTTTGCTGCAAGTGGGATCAAACATTTGTGTCCTTTGTTGTTTGCAGCCCCCAGGGAAAAGAACAGTCCTGGTTCTGAGGGAGAGGTTTGGGACTGGCACAGCAGCGTTAGTCTGTCTCTGCAATCGCCATCCTCTCTTTTTTCCTTGGAAAAGCAAAAGCAGCGATGTCTCCTCGGGGTGTCCCTCCCTCCTGGCTGCTGCTTTTGACTTTCACTCCAGAGCGAAGTGATGTTGTCATAGGAACCAAAACGGGGCGTGTGGGAACCCTTCCAGTCCGGGCTGTGTCAGGACAGCACATTTCCCTCACCTGCATCTTGGTCTCTACAAACTCGGTGCCTTCCTACCAGAAAAATTAATCGAGCCCGCATTTTCCTACCGAATTCTTGCATAGCGCTGGCACTCCTTGCCCGCTAAATAACCATCATTTCCAGGTGCCCAGGATCTGCTGGTTCTCTAACATGCCCACCCTTTGCTGCAAACAAACAGAAACTCCTCGAGGTCAGCTTCCCTGCTTACATAAACTGGGAGAGCTGCACTTTACATCAGCAGGGAATCGAGCCTTCAACATTTGCAGGCTTGATTTTCCATTGGAGATGGGCAGGCACTGGTATCTATTTTCCTTTGCACTTAGCTCCATATAGATTCATTTTGTCAATAATAAGGCAATATTTTTGTTGGTTTGCATGATTATCTGAAGACACAGAGAGAAAAAAAGAAAAAGGCCAGACAAACAAATTCCAGTCAGTCATAAATGATCTTGGGTTAAATGACTGTGCTGCCTGGCATCTCAGGGGATAGCAGGAATGAAACTCAGCAAATCTGAGGGCAACCTGACTTGATGGAGCGTAACAAGGCAGGAGATGGCCTGTTGTGTTGGCTTAGCCTGCTGCTTCTCCACTGACACTGTTTTGGATTGGCATTTCGTGGTGAAATAAATATAATCAAGGGGAATCAGGTGAATTTATGAGTAGGGGGTCAGTGACCCCAGGCACCGTTCTTAGCAAGCAGGATTTATAAAGCTCCTCTGCTCCCATAACCTCTGCTAGTCGTGCTGGTATCCCAGCTGGGACTGGCCAGAGCAGCTCTGATGCCAGGGCTGAGATTAATGGCCTGCAAATTGCTGAGTAGATACAAAGAGCTGAAAGGTGGAAGGAGGGATTTTGAAGGCTGAAGGCTCAAGGAGAGCACCCTAGAGAGGAATAAATGCAGCAGAGAAGTGGAACTCTGGCTGGCAGCATCTGCTGTGTGGGCAGGACTCAAAGCAGGCAGCAGCAGAGGTAGGACAGGAGGACCCAATTCCCAGATTTTTATTGGACCGTTTGGATTTTGAATGTATCATTCTTGTTGAAGAACAGGCTAAATCTTGCCATTCTTGGTAGTTGTTTGATGCCTTGTTGAAAGGTTGAAGCAGAACAAAGTAAGGTGAAGAAAAGGCTGTGGAGCACAATAAAACACCCTCACAGAATGCCCAGAGCTTTGAGACTTTGCCGCCAAGGACTCTGCATTTTCCAGCTCAAAAAGGAATTTTCCTTCTTATATTTAGTGACACAAATATACCCAGGTGTGCAGCAACCTGCGTATTTCAATCTAGTCACACTAAGCCCTGGTAAAACAGGAGATTTTGAGGTTTACAGGATGGGACAAAAAGGCAAATTGGTTAAACTTAGAGGAGCTAAAGCCCAGCCTGGCCCCATGGTGGTTCCACATAAGTCAGATTTAACCACTGCTTTTAGATTGGAATGGGATCACACAGATGTGTGGTGTCTGATCCAGGAAATTATGGACTCAGGAACTCAGGACCTGGTAATAAATGGTGATGAAGGCAGCACTGCAAAACTAATGTTGCTGTCTCACAGCACTCCATAGATCACTGTGCTTGAGTGTCAATAAATGGGGGCATCTGATCACAGTAAATCATTCCCCATTTATCTGATCCCTTGTTACAGAGTAGGGCTTGGGGCTCACGGCAAATTTTGTCTCACTTTTAGGTGTAACAGGCTGGTTTGGGAGCTTTACCAGGTGGACTCTCCTCCAGCTCCAAATCAAAAGAACAAATTGGGAGCATCCCTGAGCTGTGGGGTCACCAATCTGTGAGTTGTGGACTCTGCTTCTCATCCTTCTGAGCTTGTTGGACACAGGTATTGTGCCTGCTGCTCTGGTTTGGGGCACAGGGAACACGGGGCTGCTCCAGCTCCCACGAAGATCCACAAGAATCTTTGAATCAGCTCCTGAGTGTTTTAGGTCAGGCTTTAAGACACCTCATCAGTCTGTACTGTCATTCTCACCACCCACGTACCCTTCCTTTCTCACTTTGCAGCGCAGGGAGACAAGGTGGAAGGAAATGTGCCATTTTACCTGTGGATTGGTGATTTAAATTGCCAACTCCCGACCTGGCACTATAAATCCTCTCCTGCGGCTGGAGAGCCCCGTTTACTACGGCAGGTTTCCATGGCAATCCTGTGCGCTCTCACATTCCACTGCACCGTGCAGGCAGCACCCCCCCTTTTCACTTCGGATTCCATTCACACCGTCCCCTATTGATAGGAAAAAAACCCAAATGGGCCGTGGATAGCTATTTCCTATCTTAACACACTTTCCCCCAATAACTGGATGATGGATCTGTATTTTAGCACATCAAGATAACACTTGCCCTTTGCCAGACACCACTTGGCAGGCAGCATAAAATCCAGATATTCTCAAGGTCTGGTTCTATCCTGACACACATTACTCCTGTTATTTTAGGACATCAGTAGGAAAATAGAAGCTTGATATTCCCTTGTGTTTCTGGCTGCCAGCCAAGCGAAGGCAGCGTGTCTGTTGCAGCAAATCCTTCCCTGAGCTTGGGCAGCCTGGTGGCAGCCTCCCACCTGCATCCGAGCTGTTCTCAGCACTCAGTGCAACTCAGTCACTGTGGGGATGGCACAGCCCAGGGGAAAGGATCTGCTGCTTCCCAGCAACGTGGGAAGGAATTAGGAATTTCAGCTGCTTTTATGAAAACAAAAAAGAGGAAATGTTATCAGTGGTACCAGCAAAAATCAGACTCCTCCCCCGTCTCTGGGTGTTTTACACGAACACTGATAGCTCACAACATTACCTGTGGAGGAAGAAATTTGTGTCTTATCTCAGGAACTGTGACATGGCACCATTAATGGGGCAGCCCATTTGTCTCAATCTTATTATGCAGCTGATTTGAGAGATGATAAGTACTGCTAAGAATGACTTCAAAGCGTAGTGGTCCCCTAAGCTCCTTGCGGGTTCCAATCAAATCCCAATTTATTAAGTGTCTTTATCTTTGTCCCTTTTAACTTCAGGGAGTGTTTTGTCACAGATTCCAGGGGGTGCAGGATTGGGGCCTTGGCTGTCAGACTTCAGAGCAGTGCACTTGGTTTTTATATCTGCTTCCCTCCGTATGCTCACTACAAAATTCATGTCACATCCAGCTTGCAATCAAAGTCCAGATTTGGGCTTCGATTGTTTGCTAACTGAGAATTGCTGTGAAGATGGTTTACCATGAAAATTCCTTAGTCAGGCACTGTAAAAAAATCAGCAAAGAAACATAATTTTCTTTCTTTTTAGCTGGACAAGTTTCCCAGAAGTGAGGGAACTCACAGTACTCCCACAAAGCCAGGCACAGGGAGCAAACCAGCAAGAGAATAAAGGAGTGTGTCTGCCAGAGCTGTGGGTTGTTTGTAAGATTCTTGGAGCACGTCTGGAGGGTGCAAAAATTTCAAAACACCGAGACTTAGGAGGAATTTCTGGTTTTGGTTCACATACATCTGCACTTCCTGAATTTTGCTACATCTTGTGGGTTACTAGGTGAAATATTTCCTAAGCAGTGACAGTGCACAGCAGCAGAAACTGAAGCCTCTGGGAGGTGAGTCCATATCAAACAAACCCTCAGACTCCAAAGAGCCTCGTACAGGGTTGAGTAAACACCAAACCCACTTGCCTTTGCCTTGCAAAAACACCAGAAATCCACTCTGGAGCTCCCAGTGCCACAGTGTGGCAGAGCTGGGCACTTCTTGCCCCATTCAGCATCGTGTGTGCAAGGGGGAAGTGCTGGTTGGGAAAAAGAAGACTCAAACCCAGACAATGTGCTGCTCATGGGATAAGCCCATGTGGGGGATCAGCTGCACCTCCCTTGGTTCTTAGATGAGAAACTCTGCAATATCCTTGCCAGAAAAGCCTAAAATTCCTTTGTGAAAGCAGCTCTGAATAGGCCATAGCCCGTTGTCTGATTTGCTAAAATGAGTAGGTGTTAGTTGGAGTATCTCAGTAGGGGAAATTCAGTGTTTTGGGCACTGGTGCCTCAAAAATGCCATAGGAGTGAAAACCCAGGGCCTCTTCCTGTCTTGGTTCTGTGAGACAGAAGGTGTGGAGTCAGCAGGACAGAACTGTACGTGTCTGGCTCATTCTGTTCATACAGATCTAAAATACAAATCCTAATGGATTTGCTCCTCTTTGCCTCAGCTCACACTGGGCTCCCAGACTTGGGAGCTTCACACGCTGCAGAAGTGGGATTTGGCCCAGTGATAGGTTTCACTTCATCTCTCAGCAGATTTGTGGTCTAACACTCCAAGATATGCAGCACAACACAGTGGCAATCTGTCACTCTCCTGGCTCTTGTCAGCTCCAACAGCTTGCTGAGAAAATACGGAGCCAAAATAGGCACCAGTCCGACCTGAGGGACCACAGAAGCGTCGCCTGCCGAGAGCTCTGCCTGTCACAGCACAGACATTCCTGCTCCACTTGGCTCCCCCATCATCCCAGCAGGCTGGGACCAGCCCTGAGCTTTCCTGGTGGCTGTCACAGCTTCCCATCTTCCCAAATCTTCCCTAAGCGTTGCCCTCCCAGTGCTGAGGTTGCACATTGTGTTCTCTCCCCTCTTTGAGGTTGCAATTAGGACTCTTATCACTGGGAATAGCTGTGGCTCCCCTCTTGGACAGGCTCTGCATTCCCAGCACTGAAACCTCTAATCAGCCCAGAACGTTGGCTTGGAACAGCTTGAAACGGGAACTTTGTGACTCCAGTCTGCAGCTCAGGAATTCCTTCTTTGGTTAGGCTTGAAAAGCTGAAATTCTGGGGATATCTGAGCACAGGCTCTGAGCAGGGACATTATTTAGATTAGGCTGAGTCTGTTTCTTTGAGAGGACTTCTCAGAGACCACAGGGATCCATGGGCATGGAAGGATGTGGTGCCAGTGCCTCACCTCACCCTCTGAGTGCTTTCCCAGTAATAACCAACACTCACAATCCTGATATTGCTGCTAGAAGCAGACCTGTAGAGTTATAAAGAATGGACAAATAATTGAAGATATAAACCAGAAAAAGGAGTCAGATTCAATATAAACCAAAATGCTGATGGAACAGCAGGCAGTTAACTCTGCTCTGCAGTGGGGTGGGAGAAGAGGATACAGAGCCTTTTCTTGGGGTACTCACTGAAACTCAACCCACAAGAGCAGTAAATGGGGTAAGAAGAAATGTGTTCTGTGGCTTTGCAGAGGTAATTTTGAGGAGGTGTAAGAAATGCACTGTCAGGCCTCAGTTCAGGACATCACAGCCCACTGCAGTCCATCAGATGCTCCGTAAAAAGAGTGAAAACGAAAAGGAAAGTGAATTTTGCTGTTGTGAGAGTTTTGCTGCTGCTTCCCAGTCCAGGCTGTCTTTGTCCAAGGTGGCACCTGCCCCTCCCCTGGGTTGTCCCGGCAGAAACTGGGGCCGGGAGGCTCCAAACACGGAGTGCTGCAGCTCCAGTGTGCAGGCTGCGTTTGCCCTCTGCTGTTGGCTTATCACACTGTTCCCTCCGGATAACCCAAAACCTGGAGAACCTGAATGGTTACAGCCCAGATTTCAAATACTTACACTTAAAAAATCGTGAAACTTAAAATAAGTGATACCCCCAAAGGGGGGAAAGCTTCACCTCAGACTTTAGTATACATTTCTTTTATATTATCAAGTCTTTGCTTATAATCATAAAGACCAGAAACTTTGTTTTTTAAATTTTCCCCTAACAGAACCCCAAAATTAAGGCCCCTGCTCTCTTGAACGCCGGGATTCAGGTGTGACTGAGAGCAGGATCAAACGCTGCGTGAGCCCACAGGGGAAGGTGTGAGGAGAAATGCCCTGGAATGGGAAGAGCTGCTCTGCAATGAGGAAAGATGCCCTGGGATGAGGCTTCAGGGAGATCTGGTCCCTCTCCCTGCTCTGGCATCCCACAAGTGCAGAGCTGCTCCCACCTGGGCCCCGGGCTGGTCACCCTGCCCTGTCCTCTGCAGCCACCCAGCCCTGCCAGCGGTCACCGCCAGGATGCCAAACGCCCTGGAAAGGACACAAGGGCTTGTCACAAAATCTGCCGGCACGTCGCCACGTGTTTGCAAGCTGAGATCAGCATTCAGGCTCCTCTTGTTGCTGTTTGTTTTCTCCTCCCAACAGCCGCTCCCCGTGCTGTGGCCGCTGTTGCCCTGCACGGAGGGGCACAAACAAAGGTGTGGCCGTGGCTGAGCCCTGGAAGGGTTGGTGGGACTCCTCCGGTCCTCCCACTGCTCCCGGGACTCACGGGCAGGGCGGGCACTGACCTGGGACGTGTCCCTCCTGCGTGCCCAGCTGGTGGCAGGAGCTGTGGATGGCTCATCCCGGGAACGAGCAGCACATGAGAAGGTCAGTGCTGGGATCGCTGTCACACCTCTCTTTGGAAGTGCCTTTGGCATCAGCCACTCTTGAAAGACTGCAGATCATCTCCAAAAGGCTTTTGCACAGCTCCTAAGTGGAGATTTTGTTCCATGCATGCCTGAGGCTTCAAAAGGTAAGTGTTGAACTGGCAGAAACAGGGGAATGGATGGATGGATGGATGGATGGATGGATGGATGGATGGATGGATGGATGGATGGATGGATGGATGGATGGATGGATGGATGGATGGATGGATGGATGGATGGAGCTGATTTTCCCAACTCTCTGACCGTTCCTGAGCTCCAAGGCAGCTCTACAAAGTGTGCTGACCCACAGCAGGACATTCACCAGCTCTGTCCTACCCCTGTCTCTCCTAAGACTCCTTCACAAGGCTGAGAAAATTAATAATAGCAGGGAACATTTGCAAACACCACAAAAATGTAAATGCTGAGGCTCTTTATGGGCAGTCAGCAATAAGAGATGAGCAAATTTATATTTTAATCAGTATATAAATGCCCTGAGCTGTTCTCAGAGGGCAGCAGTGACCTGCCCTTTTGCATGGTTGTTTCAGACATGGAGACCAAGTAAGCAGAGCTGAAAGATGGAGAACAGCTTTACCTCTGGAGAACTGGATCCTCTAACTGGTATGTGGGTAATGAGCTTCCACTTTCCTCTGCACAGTCATAGCAGAGACTTGGGTAACTTTATTTTAAACCCAGGATTTATTGCTTGTGGAAAGAACTTCAGTGCTTAGTTCAGTCTGGATTGTGTGACTTCAGGCACAGTGGAGCAAATATTTTGAAGTTTGGAGTGTGCTGGGCAGTTTTGTAGCTGTTCATAGCCCTCAGAGCAACATCAACCCCCTGTTTCATGCTGCTTTCTAAAGAAAACTGCTCTGTGAATCTCCTCAGCCTGAAAGCACCACAGCTCAGTTTCTGTCGAGTGTATTCAATGAGTTCACAGCAGGAGGTTTCTCTCTGTCTGATGTGTCACTTTTTTTTTCCATAAAAAGACATGAGCCATTCTTTCATGATTAATCCTGTGTGGTTTGTTGGTTTTTTTTAAGCAACTGCTACAAATAGGACTGAATTGGGAAATTTAGCTCAGTCTATTTTAAATGTGTGCTAATATCAGCAAGGATTGTGCTGAATAAGCACTAACACAGCCCAGAGAGCTGATGGAACTCAGCACACACTGAGACACAAAAGCAGCCCAGACACAATTTTTCAGGAGCAGTTCTGTGTTTCAGCCACCAGCTCAGTGACCTATTCTGGATTGGGCATGAGGGGAAACTGTCAATAGTGAAGAGATGCTAAAATATCTTTCATCTCTTGATTCCACAGCTGTGGCCTTGGCTTGGAAGGGTCTCCAGGAAGCCAAAGCAGTGGTATGTGCAGTTCAGGGAGCACTTGCTGTCACACACCTTTATCTCTTTCTGTGCATCAGCTCCACGGCTGAATTCCATGGAAATATTGTAACTGAAAGCAATGTAAAACCTTCCACTTGGTTTGTTTTTTTTCCCAGTAAACACATCATCTCCTTGGTTGCTAAATAACAAAGAGAGGATAAGGGGAAAAGCAAGGAGTTTTGCCCAATTTCACAACACTCACAGAGTTAATGACAAGAACAGACAAAGCTTTGTCTTGCTCGTGTTTGAAGCCCTGAGCAGAACAGCAGCTGGGACATCCTCTGGATTCTCCCTGTCTTATCATCCTCTTAATAGGGAACATGATGGAGTTGTGAGCACAGCAGCTGCCATCATAACTGACATTCCTTGGATAAATGCAGAATATTTTCCAAATCCACAGGGTGTTGCTTGCACAGCAAAGGCCTGACAGCAGCATCCCACTGCTCAAGTTGCTCTTGGCTGGGGTCACCTCCAGCTTAAGCTGTTTTTAAAAACATCAGTAAAAATCTGAGGCACACACACTTGCAAAGTGTAAATAAAGGTTTCACCTCTTATCTTCCCAGTCAATTGCATTCTTTCCAACTGTAGGAAATACCACATGGAACATGCTCAGACAAGCCAGTATTTACACAGTAACTAGGAGCTGCAAAATTAATCAGAGAAGCAGTGGATGCCAGCAAAAAGCTACTCCGGAAAAAAACCCAAAACATATGTCTCCCTTCAAAAGAAAAATCTGCTTTTTCACAGCTACAAAGGATTGAAAACAAATTTTATCATCGAACGTGGAGCTGTGCCAAATCACAGGCAGCCAGAAGAAAGCTTTGGCACGAAAAGAGCTTTGGTGAGTTCTGAGTTACTGGGAAACTGCTGAGATGGGGCTGCTTTGGTGCTGGAGGGAAGGGAAGGTGACAGCAGATAGTGAAAAACCCTCTTTGTTGAGGCAAGTGTGTATTTTCATCAGCTTTCTGTCTGTTCCCAGCAAAATATAACAATGCACAGGAAGTCACACCTTGCTGGGGAGAGCTCAAGCAAAAGCTGCAGCATCAACACCCACCAGCTACAGCACAGTAAAAGCTGCCTGTGCTTCTCCTCTGAGGGTTTCTTCCCTAGAGATCCACTGAAGTGATGTAAATGCAGCATTTTGTTTGCTAACTTTGGCAGGAAACACATAATGTGTTTAAAATTGTTTCTAAAAGATGAAGTGGGAGAAGGAAAAAGCAGGAAATTTAACCCAATTCCAGAATGTTCTTGAAAACTAATGACAAGAACAGACTTCACTTGTTATTTTTACATCTGTTAAATATTTGTTTCTGAGGTGGTTTACTGGCTGGAAACAGTTTCAGCTGCCAGCCTTTAATATTTATTCAATATTTAATATTTATTTAATATTTACGGGCCAGGTTTTTTTGAGGGATAGTCTCCAGTCAAATTGCTCTTTGAATTTAATGGTTAAGGAATATTTTTGACATTTTGACATTGACATAGTTTTGGTGTGCTCTAGATGGTGAGAGGAACAAAGATGAAGGAGCTTTGCATGAGAAAAAGAGCAATGAGGTTGGTCCAGCCCACAGGTAAATAATAACCTGAGCAGGGTAGGATGAACTTGGGGGGTGAGCTGGTGAAAGCACATGTAAAGGGATTTAAAATTCTGGGATGCAGGACTTCAGAAAAAGTTTAGCACCTTACTGTTTATTAGGAAAAAAAGGAACAAAAGAGTCACCAAACAATTTCTCCCTCAGCTGCGACCAAAAAGGCAGTGGAGGAAGGAAGTGCCTGACATCAGTTCTCTGCCCATGCCCATAATTTCTCATATCAGATCACAATTTGCACTGTACTTCCCTAATATTATCTTCATTTGCCAGCCTGCTGGTGACTGGCAAAATGCTGATTCTGTGGAGATGCTGAGGTCACCATCAGAACATGTACAAACTCAGCAGTCACTCATGTCAGTGTATTGACCAACTGAATAATTTTTAATCCTATACACTGACCCTTGTTTCTCTTTCTCTGAAGAGAGAGAAGCTCTGCTGTTCTCTCCCCTGCTCGCTCACAGACCTGTCTGCCTGAGAGCCCTGCTGTGATCTCTGGCCCACCCAGAATGTCCCCTCTGTCCCCCAGGGCAGCCTCAGGATGCTGCAGCCCTGCCAGGAATTGGGCTGTGGATGGAAAAGGTTCAGCTGGGACATGGGCGCCTGCAAAGAGCCTGGACAGCCCAAAAAGGGACAATTTCAGGGAGCTGGGAGATTCAAGAGGATTCCCAGAACAGAAAGAAAAATCTCCTTGGTCCCTGCATCGCCCACCTTGCCCCCCTTCAGGGAGCAGCTCCTTCTCTGTCCCATGTGGCAGCAACACTCCTGTGCCCACGGCTCTCCTGCTTCCCACATCCCACCCTTCGACAGCCAGCAAGGCCAGAGATCAGAAGCTGGAAGAGCTGTGGAGAAAATCGCCCCGAAATAAGTTAGAGCAACTCAAGAAGAGGATCCAGGAGCAGAAGAGAAAGCAGCAAGCAGCACCCTGGGAGCAGGAGCGCCTGATTTTTGCTAAAGACCCCCTGCCAAAGAGAGCCCTGAAAAGAAAGGTTTGCAGAGTGGCCTCTGCTCCTCCTGCTCCAGCTCACAGAGGTCAGTGGTGGTCTGGAATCTATGGAGAAAGGCTGGAACTGGGTATTCCCTGGAAGTGCTTGGGTACAGCTAAAATTTCACCCCTCCCTGTGGTGTCTGGGGGGCATCACCCAGGTTCTTGTGCTAAATCCATTTATTTCTGCAGATCCCAACCTCCCTGTGCTGCACATCCCGCCCTGCTCGCTGAGTTCACTTCCCCACCGGATTTACTCCCCAGCACACACAAATTCATAAATTTCCTCAAAATAGCAAAGAATTTGCTGCAAATCTATTTTTTTTCTCCCCTTCCCTCCCACATCCTTCCTTTTGCCACATGTAAAACATGGAACAGGAGCTGGCAGTACTGTAGTGAGGAAAGGCACCATAGGTACTTAAAGCAGGAATTGTGTAGTTCAGAGGCCTTACAGAGGATTCAACAATTCATTCAGTGGAGCTGGTGTGGATCTGAAAGCAAATATTATTAGACCTTCTTATCCAGCTTTGTTGCTAAATTTGGGGCTGAAGAACCATCCATCTACGGCTGTCACTTTAGTTTAGTGTGGTTCAAGATCTCGGGTTGCTGGGAGCAAGGCGTGGAGTCGGGAGCTGCCCGGGGCCAGCCCGGCTGCCTCAGCCAAGGGGGATTACTGAGGGAATACACGACGAGAGCAGCCGGGCTGAAAAGCTGCACGTAATAAATCTCATTGCTGTAATAGCATTAGTGTTAATTCACTGGGCACTGGCATCCCTGGCACGCCCCGCCAGCCTCCAGGGGCGTTTCCCTTGGATGTGCTCCCTGCCACCTTTTGCAGGGATGTTGTGGTGCAGCCACGTGTCCCTTTCCAGCTGCACCAGGCAGCACTTTCTGTCACCAGTGCCTGATGTTACCCCTCCTAAAGCCAGAAGCCAGAGCCGCAATCCAGGCTGAGCCTCCTTGGGACATTCCCAAGGGAAGGCTTGTTGAGTTTGTTTTTAACCCAGACCATTTTACATAAGTGACTGGGGGAACTGCCAGACAAACTTCAACTTGCAGGGTAGACACAGACTCTGAGGCTGGGGATTAACAGCTCCAGACACTCAGTTCAGCTGCATCGTGTTCACTTTGTCTGTCTTCAGTGACACTGGAAGAAGTGTGTCAGAGCTGCTTTGCCGAGTATTCCCTCTGTCAGACACCTGCAGCCCAGCCTTGGGAGCCCAGTGCTGCTTTCCACACGTGCAGGAGCTCAGCTGTTGAATACCAGCATCTGCACAGCTCCTTGTAGCCTAATGGCTCTCAAACATTTGTTTTTCTGGGTTTTAGTGCTCTGAACCCAACTCTGTTCTCTCCTTGCCTGATGAAGAGCACAGAATACCAGGCAGAGGAGGATTTACCATCCCTGGACAAGGAAGGGATTATAAAAAAGGCCCAAAGATCCCGGTTAGCAATGACGTATCATAATTGGGAACTTCCCCAAGTATTCAGGGTTTGCTTTGCATGGAAATGTTGGCCTGGATCTCCAGAGACACCGAGGGGAAGGTGTCCCACTGCACCCACGGGATGCAGCAGATAGGGCAGGGCTGTTTATTGTGTTGTATGGATAGATAGGGTGATGGATAGAGCCTCAGGGATGGATCCAGGCCATGGCTTCCTTTGCTGGGACATCTCTACAACAAAAATAAAATCAAGAAAGAGTCCTGCATGTTTGGTGACCAGTTTCAATAAAAAGACTCCTGCTTTTGTATTCCAAAATGGGGCTGGGATTGGATTGTTGTGTTCAGCAAGTTTGATTTTAGCTACATAAATTCTTTTCTGTGTTTTATTTTCACCTCCTGATTAAAGACCAAAGAGAGAGAAGTTCAGCATGGAGAATTCAAACAGAACACCAGAGGCAGCTTTCATCTAAGCCCTGTGTTCTGGAGAGAGCAGTGGCAGGGAGAGGTAAGGCTGAAAACCATGAGAAATTACAAGGACTGATGGACAGAACTGCCTGTAGCAGTTGAATTCCAGACCTGCCAGGATTAAAAACCACCAGAAATGAAAAATAACTCATACATCCTCTGTGGGAAGAGCTGTCTGTCACCTATTCAGTTCTGTTTCCCTAATGAATTAAGGATGCCACCAAAGGCAGGGATTTCCTGGCCTGCCAAGCAGGGACTGAATCCAGGCAGTGAAAAGTCAGATGAATTATCCAAGTCTCAATTGCTGGTTGTCAGTTTTATTTCACAGGTATTTCCAAGGGCCGGGTTGAATTCCTGGTGTCATTTTACCCATTTAAGGCTCTAGCTTTGCACAGAAATGGTTGCATTCAGATGTTGTGGGGAGGAAGTGGAAGTGCTGTGGGTTGTACTTTACATCAGCCAAGTTCCCAAGTAACTTGTGTGAAGCAGAAATAAAAAAAATCCAAGCTCTCTAATCCAGATGGAATTATCAGCATAATGTGCTGTAGTCCCCAAGTATGATTTAAAATGCATGAAATATGTAATAATTTCCTTCTCCCTCCTCTTTTTCTTTTTTTTTTTTGTTTTAATGGATTGTTTGAAAAATGGCTTGCTCTTCCTCTGAGAGTGGGTCATAATAAGAGCATGCCACGTGAAGCATTCATCATTGTAACTGCCAGTGTCATGGTGTCTTTATTGGCTATTAGTTTCTGTCACTGAAAGAGCCAAGGCAGGGCTACAAAGAGATGAATGAGGGGCAGGGGTCAGAGCCAGAGTACTCGGGAAATTTGATGAATTATAAATTTGCTGTAGTTAACAAAAAATTAAGTCACCACGGCTATAAAATATTCATCTGTTCGTAGGTAGAGAAAAAACCCAGGAGAATATTTAAATCAAAAGAGTTTCTTCTATCAACTGTTCTCATCAGGAATGCAGGCTGCTCTTGAACCTTAGCATCATAGTTGCTGTAGTTAATGAACACAATGCAGATAAAAAGAAGACTTAATTGAAATAAACAACATGGTGAGGCAAAGATTGTTAGATCCACATATTAATTTGTCTGGTGTGTTCAGAGGAGCCGAGACAGGGTACAAAATAAATGCATTTTTAGTACTGCTAAACCAAGTGACACAGCAAGGTGTTTCCTTAAAGACATGCATGGATCCCAGCCCTCCTGAGCCCAGCAGATTCTGGCAGTTCCCTCTGCGTTCCTGCTGTGAACACCATGCACAGATCTGGTGATAATTCCTTCCAAAGGAAGTCCACGGGATTATAGGAAGTGACTTCAGCCCCACATGGAGTTCAGCTCTTCCTTGTCTGAAAAACATCATCTCCCCTGTGACACGATTCACATGAGCCTGCAGAGCATTTCAGAGGCTGCTGCAAATGAAGAAATAAAAGCTGTTGGCTGTGACTCCTTCAGTGGTACAGAGGAGAAGACATTGCCCTACCCTGTTCCCAAAGCACAGGGGAATCTCAGGGCAGTCCCAGTGACCAGTGAGAGTTTGGGAAGTCCTTTGTGTCCAGCAGCTTCCCTGACTCCGAGGTGCTGCCCACAGCTCAGCACACAGACAAGTTATGAGCAGCAGCTCATATAAAGCAGTCAGGCTTTATGAAAAGCCTGACTCAGTCCATTGACTGAGCACTGAACCACAGGAGCTGAGGCTGATGCTGATTTCAGAGTAAAATCATTCTTATTAAAAAAAAAAACGAACCAAACTTGAATATTTTAATTGGGGGAGACTTGGGGGGGCAGAATTTCCATGTAAAACCCAACTAAGTACCTGTTTAGCCACCTTGTGCTGGAGAAGTGTTTGCAATAAATACATAATTGTGCAAGTATTGACATGCTATGAATGCAATCTGAAATTATGAAGTAAAACAGTGATAAATGTTGTCTATTATGTGACATCAGCTATTAAGCAAGAGTAATTTGTTTGTGCTGCATTCTGCACTGTTTATTTCTGCATTAGACATTGTCTCTCATCCTGTATCCTCCATTGATTCTTCCACACCACATCCTGCTGGTTCTCACCTGTTTAAAAATGAATTCATTTCCTCTCATGAGTTTGAAGTAATCACAAGGAAATGAATAATTTTGCTATCCCCTTCCCTTCAGTTCTCAAATGTGCTGGTACCGAGGAAGTCCTGACCTTTTCTCAGTGTTCTTGAGGCCTCTGGGAGTCAGTGATTTTTGAGTAAAACTTGTAAGAACTGTGTGAACACACTACAAGTGTTAAATGATATAACTGCTGATGGTAAAGTCTTAGGAAAGCACTGAACCTTCACATTTTACACTCATTAACTCATCTGATTCATGACCCTGGCAGCCTCCAAAGTCTGAGTGCTTAAAAAACTTTTTGTTATCAAAGTAGCACCAACTTTTTTATTTTAAACCTGCTCTGACTGAAACTTTTTAGATCTCCCCACACCTTAAGTGTGATTCCTGGCAATCACCATTAAATAGACTTGAATAGGAGACTGACAATAGTCTTTCCAAGAACATGTGGGGCTTTAATAATCAAATACAAACTCTCTGTTTCAGGTGTGAGTCTACCTGGTGTTTCTGCATGGAGAGAAGGTCAGAAGCTGGCTAGGAGGCTGCTGGGTCCACCCCCTCCACTTCCACATCTGAGGAGCAGAAGTGGAGAGCAGAGCACAGCAAAGACCTTTGGTACAGCTGTCCCTCTACAGCACTGGTTGTTTTGGCACACCCCCAAAAAAAGGGTTTATTAAACCTAATTGAAATAAAAGCTTTCCAGGCCCTTCTGAGCACCTTTCTTTAATGACTCTTGCAATAACAATTGGCCACTGCAACTTCAAATTTCACCTTTACAAGTTTATCTTCTCCCTTGAATATCACAGATTTTACAACAGACACATGCAAATAGTCCTCAGAGCTGCGGTAGGAAGCAGGTTGGGAGATCACATTATAGATACAGGAATTCTTACTCTCTGAAATAATGACATCACTGTTGTTTCCAAATCTTCCCCACAGAACCTTTGGAAGGAGGCCAAGGACTTGGGGCAATGCCAGTGGTGGAAAACAGCTCCAGAGTGAAGGGAAATGAACCTGTGGGGAAGAGCCCTGGAGCCCAAAGCTCTGTGGTTGCTTCCAGCAAGGCTGAAAGGGGCAGCAGTGCACCCACAGAGGTTACAAACCAAGCACTCAGGACCCTTCTCTTGCAAAGCCAGTCCTGTGAGGAACACAGACATATCAGGCTCCCCAGAGATGCTGTGAAACACCAATCCCAAGGGATCCATTCTCCTCCACCTGGATTTTCATTAACAAAAGACGGAGCCAAGCCCAGCACCTCAGGAAGCTGCAGCAGAGGAAAAAGTGCCTCTCCTCAGAGACAGAAAGGGTCTGAGAAAGAAAACCTTAAGCAACCTTCAAAGAGGAGGGTAAACCTTAAAAAACCTCACTCCTACAGCCCTGAAAGCGTTTGGGAATTTATGTATCACAAAAAAGCAGAAAGAAAGAAAAAGCTCCTCGAAGAGAGAAAGTCGTTGGTGCAGGCTGCAGAGATGAGGAAGAAGAGGTTGCAAGAAGTGTACAGGAAACAAAAAGAAGCTCTTGGGAAGAAATCGTGTCCTGATGAGATGCACAAACCCATTGGGAAAACAGGTTTTGCCAAAGGAAATCCTCAGTGTGAATTTGAGCAAGTAAGTCCTAAGGAGTGGCAGATTGAAACTCCTCCCTGATCAGTGCAGCACCGTGTAGGACATGAAACACTACATACAAATGCTTTGAAGTGCCAGGGAGAAAAAATGTTATCTAGAAAAACAGAGCAATTAGCTTATAATTATGACATAAACTGCTGGGCTCATTAGTAGGGCTGGAACCCTTGACTTCAGGCCAAAAACCTGGAAATCTCCACTGCCTGAGCTAAAAGAACAGGTTTGCTATGTGTACATGAGCCAACTATTAGGTGGAATAAAAGCCAAACATTACCCTTCTGTTGCCAGCTGTTGAGTGCTTACACTGCTGGGCTCTTCTCTTTCAGGAGCAAATCAGTGGGGGAGTACTGGAAAGGAGTTTCATGGCCTGGGTGGATGAAACATCCTCTTCTCTATCACCTGAAGATCACAGAGGCAGGTACTCATGCATAAAAGGCATCCTGGAAAGCCTCTTTCTCAGCTCACACTGCAGACATCTCTCTCTTGGGTTTTTGTTTGTTTGTTTGTTTGTTTTTGACAGGAATCAACTCCTAGAAACAGCTCAATCACCTGAAAAAGGAGAGGCATCAGGTCGTCCAGCACCACTGGAACCCGAATCCTGGTTTCTCAGTCCTCTGAAATGTGAAGACTTGAGGGACTGCTCTCCCCCAGCTCTGCATTCACCTCCTCTGAGCTTTTCTGTTCACCAGAAAGATGCAAAACCTTCCTCCAAGGACTCATCTTTTGGACTTTCTCCACACAGAAGCAAACAGGATCGAGTGAGAGCCATTCATAGTCTGTCCAGGGAACTTGCAGAAAAGATTGATGTGGCAAGGAAGAGGCTGAGTGCAGCCAGCTGGGTTAAAGCCTCTGCTGACAAACAACCAACAGAGACAACTCTAGACTTTTACAGTGATCCTCCTTCTGTCCCAGAACCCCAGACTTCCAGGGATAGGCAACACAGGACAATGACTGCACAAATGCTTCTGGGCACCACAGATCCTGATGTGCTTCATATGACATCCGACAGGGAATGTCACAGACTGGGCAGGATCAGCCTGGTGGGCAGCACTGAGGGACCAACAGCCCTGGACAGACAGAAGAAAATGCCAATTCCTCTGCCTGGTGGGAATGCTGAGAGGGAAGAATTGCCCTGGATCACCCAAAGTGCAGGAGAGAGTCACCTCAGCTCTGCAGAAAATCTGAGCAACACATTGCAAGGTAAATCCTTTTGACGTGACACAACAGGGATGCTCAGGTGCCACTGCCCAGCTCTTTCAAAGCTACAAGCAGGGGTTAAGCCTCATCTCCCCTCTGCTATTTATTGGAAATGTGCCTTGGAAAATCCCTGAGCAGTGGCTCTCCTAGATTTTACTTTCCCCCCGTCTCATTGCACGTGTGAAATTACATCTCATCATTTTATCTGTGGCTTTGCCAACAATTTTGGACATATCACCTTCTGGTGCCTAGGTTTTCCCAGAAGTAAAAGAATTATAAACCTAAGCCCAAGTAGTTTAAAACCTGTGGATAAGAAGAGCTGTATTGAAGTGAAGCGCTCACACCTAAGTAGGCAGTGAATAGATGCCAAAGCTTGGGCCATTTCATTTCTACGAAGAGCATATTTATTAAATGTCTTCATTTGTCTTTTTAAAAGGTTTCCCTGTGAATAAGGGCTCCGAGGTGGACATAAGTCTATGGCATGAAAAGCCAATAACCAGCCCAGCCTCTCCAGCTCACAGATTCCTCACTAGAAGGTAAACAAAGCTGGATATTTTATTCCCCGCAAAATGCGCCACAAAGACTTAAAATAAACAGCGGGGATGGTGAGTTCCCAGGGCTGGTGCATTCCTGGGAGTGGCAGATCCCCGGGAGGGGTCAGTGGATCTCAGGTTCGGTGGGTTGCCAGGAGCAGTGGTCTCCCCGGTATCCGTCAATCCCAGTATTGGTGGATCCCAGGTCTGGTCAGTGGATCCTGACTCTGGTGGGTGGATCCCGAGTCTGGTGGGTTCTTTAGGAGCAGTGGTTTCCCTGGGAATAGTGGATCCCAAGAGCGGTGGATCCCGGGAGCGGCGGATCCCCAGGTCCGGTCCGTGGATCCCGGCTCCGGTGGGTGCATCCCGGCCCCGGTGGATCCCGGCCCCGGGAGATCCCGGCCGCGCTGCCATGCCGCTCTCTCGCCACCGGAGGGCGCCGCAGCCGCGGGCGCGGAGCGGGACGGAGCGAGCACCTGGGTAAAGCTGCCCCGGCCTCCTCCGGGCGGGGATTAATTAAAACATTAATTTCTACTGATTGTTTTCGCTCGCTTTGCCACAAAATTGGGTGAAAGATTCCCACCAGTGCAGCTCTGTAGGTTGTGTGCGTGCGGAGCGACACCTGCTCGCACACAGCACCTTTCCTTGGACAGCACGCGTGTGATTATTGTGGAAAATTGGTTTGGTAGCAGGAAGTGTAGAAAAAAGGATTACGTTGTGGTCAGCCTACGTTAATTAAATATTTAATGTAGACAGCAGTTGAGAGAAACCCCTTTGAATTTGGCCTGTTTCAGAGAGCACACTGCCCCATTGGGTCCTGTCTAGTGACAGGGGAGACTGTGAAGGGACAATCATTAACTGCAGGTCAGAGCGTGTCCCTGCCCAGCCAGAGAGAGACAAAGCCAGAGTTCCCACAGAGGCCACACAACTCTGCAGAGAAGAGAATAAATCCCCTAAGCCCTGCAAGATTAAATATGACCCGGACAGGCATTGCCAAAGAAAGGACAATACGTGGAGCAAACTGGCCACCATGTCCCCAGTGTCCTGTTCAGAGACAAGGACAAGGAGCTGGTGCCGTGGGATCCTGCCCAGGCAGGAATGGCCTGGATCTGCTCTATGGACACTCTGATGGTGCCTGGGAATGAGCTGGCTGGGCCAAACTACCTGCAGCTAAACTTCTCTAGTGGGAAAGAGAGTGTTTTTTCTCTTTTTAATTTAAGGTGGGATATTAGGCCCAGCATTCTTTTCAAGAAGATTGTTTACAGCTTACAGTGCAAAGTAAACAGGAGGAAAATGAAAATTGGAGAGATAAGTCCAGACAGATGAGCTTATCTAAGTTATGAGGAGTAATTACTGGAATTACCAAGAGTTAAACCCCTGTTCTTTGTGCACAACCACCACACTCACAAAGGTTGGGCTGATTTCTGCTCCGAGAGACCAGTTGCAAGGATTATGGAGCTGTTCTGTCACAGAAGATGGCAAATGTATAAAACATGAGCAGCGGGCACTCAGAGTGCGCAGTCGAGAGTCAGAGCTGTATCTGCACTGCTCCTTGGGGAGCACAGCCCAGCAGCCATGGGCTCCATCACTCTTGTCCTGACACCACCCAAATTCACAGGAATGGTGGTAGGTGCAGAACCCCTGGGCCCAACGGGAACAGCCCCCCAGCTGTAAGGGACAAGCATCAAACCAAGGAGAAACAAGACAGATTGCACTGATCTGCTGAACAATGCAATTACTGAAAAAGCAAAGCAGCCGGAGTCAAAAAGTCCTCAGAGCATCACTGAAAAAACACCAATAAAACCTCTCAAACAATAAATCACAACCCTCTTGCAAGTGCTGCTTCAAAAGATGAGGAGAGCTACTTGCAGATAAAATATCGCTGTATTTAGAGATTAGAAGTGGAAAGTGTGGCTGTATTGTGAATGACTCCAGACTCATCTCCTGGTGGCCTGAGGGCTGCCTGTGATGCAGCAGCAGTGACAGTGAGGGGACAATATAAAGGAAAGACCACCCCATGCCTAACCCTTCCTCAGCTACTGGTAAAGTGCAAAATTAATACAAAGGCTCAGAGTAAAAGCCTGTCTTTTGTCCTCAGTTTTTATTTGATTATAATCTAGACTCTGATTTTGCACCTCTCCTGAAGTCTGCACACTCACAGGAAGCAAACGTGGATGGGTCCTTTGGCACAGAGAGTGAGGCTCCTGTGATCCAGTTATTCCTGAAGTTGATCTGGTATCAATTGATTCACTACAGATCAAATCAGAGAGAAAGCCACCAGATAAAGGAGCACCAGTATGCTCTAAGGAGGTGACTGAGGAGCTTTGCAGGGCTGTATTTTCTTCTGCTCCAGGAACATTTGCACTTTGAGTGCATGAACTCTGTGGGGAGTGTCAGCAGGCAGTGAAGAGAGCCTGTCTCTTAACTTGCACACACAGCTTCACAGGCTGTGCTAACGGGAGGAGTCAGTGCTGTGTTCTTGGTCTTATAAACCTGTTTCTATAGAGCTCTCATTGATGTAACTGGAGCTGGGTTAGAAAACCTGATTGTAAAAGCAGCTGAGTTGGGTCTGTGCTCTGACTTCCACTGCTAAGGAGTTAGGAGTCCACATTTGGCTACAACAGACCAAGTTCTCTCTCTCCAATAGCTCAACTGAACAAAGCCACCTGTTAAAACTGACTGTGTGCCGGCCTCATTCACAAATACAAAGCATCCAGTGCTTCAAACCCAGCGCTCTTGAGCATGACCTTCTCCACGGCCAGTTTCAACAGCACAGTTTGCTGTTTACATGTTTAATTATAGCTCTGAAGACAGCGGCACGAAATTCTGCAGGTGCCTGTTTCCATAAGAAATGTTCCCATTTCATGCCCGGCTGCTCCCCTGTCCGCAGGGGCGGCTGGCAGAGATTTGTTGCTGATGCAAATGACTCACTGATGGGAATTCTCCAAACTGCCAGAAAATGCATGGGCAATTCCATCTTACTTTGTTTCAGTTGCTTCTATAAGTGTTAAAATTCTCGAGAGTCAAAAAAATCACCCCATTTTTGCTGTAAGTTCAGATTTGAAAGTGCTCTGGGTGGCTTCAGGGGCTGGGATGGAGAGTCTCCTGTTGGATCACAGCTCTGCCTCCTCGTGTGGACTCAGCAATGCTTTCTCTTTAGTGCAAACCCAAAGAGCCTCAGCTGGGAGTTGTGGTGGTTTATGCAGAGCTGGCTGTGTCTGGAGGGCAGGCGTTGCTGGCCACTCCTGTGGAAATCCAATATTTTCTGTAGAACCTGCATTGATTTCCACTGACGCCCTTCCCAGGATAAAAACCTTGGGATCAGTCTCCCCAAAGAGTAGGCATTTCCCAAGAGCCAAAGAAAACTGTGCCTAAAAAACCATCACAACACAATTGCAGAGACAAAACTCAGTGCATTTAACCAAAGAGTATTGGAACTGCTTTGTAAGAAATCCTTGTTTCTTCTGTTCTTTCTCTCTCATCCACCTTCGCTCCCACTTTCTGAAGACTACATCCAAGACACATTAGTGGAAGCTATACTAATCGTTTTAGCAGTTTCTGGGTCATGAAAAACAAAGAAAAGCTTATTAACAAGAAAAATGAAATAAGATTTCCCTAAGCTGATTGCCGATGAAAAAAAGAATTCCACATTCATTTTTCTGTATAAAAAAGAAAACATCTGTCACCATTTCAGTGTCTCAGTATCCCTGCATGTGGTTCAGCTGAGACTTGATCAATAAATGCCCATTTTCACACCTTCTTTCTTAATCTTTTCAGTTAAGCTCAGATAGTTACAGACCAAAACAAAGTAAAATCAGTTAGCTGAGGGCTTCATCTGCGGGACTTGGTGCTGGCATTTTTGAAATATTAAAGTATATGTATCACTCCCAGATCTTAATTGGGCCAGAGCCATGCTCAGTGCAAGTCCCAGAAACACTGGAACAGAGTTCAGGACTTTGTGTTTCTGAACAAGTTTCTTTGCCAAGGTTCAGAACTGGATTGTGCAACCAAGTCCCAACAATGGCACGAATTGTACAATGCAGCCCTCATAAATTAAGCTTTCACATTGCAAGGTTGTTGTTTGTATTTGCCACCAGGTTGAAAAATACCCAGCTCTTTCAGAGCAGTAATTAGAGTAGGTAAAAACGAGTGTTGTTACCTTTCCTGACAACATCAAGGTACGAGACAGGAGATTTTGTTCGTTGCCAGGTATGACCTCTCAAGGAGCTTTTTGTTTCCATTTGACAAAATGTAATATCTCTGTTTAAATGAAATAACCTATTTTTTAAGTTCAAAAGATTGCTTTATACACATCTCAAACACTTAGTAATTTTGGTAGTAATTTTTGTTACCTTGACACAGCCTGCAGGGAGAACTCACGGCACAGAGGGATCAGTGTGGATGTGAGAGTGTTTTGAAAGTTCAGAACCAAGAGGAAATGGCCAACCCATCTCCTGGAGAGAGCCTGAGGATCTGGGACAGCCTGAGCTTCCAGCCCTCGGCCACTCTGAGCAGTGACAGCTTTGAGCAGGACTTGGGTAAGGTGGCATCTCCCAGAGGGTAACTCAGTGCCCTCCCAAAGTATTTCTTGTGCTGTGGCAATAGAATCATCAGAACCTCACTGCAACAGAATTCTTGCTGATGGTTCTGCCTAGGGCTCAAAAATCTTCTGGGGTGAGGGGGAATTTCAAATAGATGCTTCTCTTCCACATTTCGAAGGTGAAAAAGGGGTGCATGAAAAATTGTCCTCTCAACATTCATGCACAATAAAAGAGATTATACAGAATTATTATTAAAATTGCATAAAATGCAACAGAAGCTCTTTGTCTTCACCATGCTGTGCTGTCACAGGTGTGAAGTCAGCTCACAGTGACAGCTACAGGTGGAACAAACCTCATTTAGCTCAGAGACATTTTCAGCACCTCTCAGCTTCATCTGAAGGTCTCTGGGAGCCTTACAATTAATTCTTCATAATCACGCCATCCGAGCAGTGTGGGATATTGTCCTGCTTGGACAGCAAGAGGCATCAAGGCACAGGACATGGGCAGGGTGCAGGGGGAATGGAGAGATGTGCCACAGGGTGGCCAGGGGTGCAGGGCATGGCCACTTCTGCCTGGAGCAGAGGTTTGCATGGAAACGAGGGAAAGTTTGTGGCTGAAGGGGTTAAAATATTTGACCAGTAGCGTGCAGACCGCTCTGTCTGAAGAGATCTCTGCTTGCTCCCACCAAACAGGAGCAGATGGTGCATTGTTTTAAGGGCTTTTCCGAGACAAAAGAACAAGATCAGATAACCTTTCCTCAAAGAGGGTACTTACAAAAAGCCTTTGCTCTTATTAAGGATTCTTCATTGTTTTCCTCACAACATTTTATACATCATATTGGATTTTGGGGTGGTGGAGAAGCCAGCATTGTTTACTGTGCTTCTCCCTCCCCCCCAGGGACCAGGAGGGCATCTCAGACGATTGGGCAGCAAGGCCGTTGTCTGAAGTGTTTTACCCGAAGCGAAAGACAACCTATTTATTTACTATTAATAACTGAGGGCCCCAATTCTGCAAGGCCCAACCATCCACTATTCACCACAGGAACAATAGGAGCTGCTGCCTCGTGTCTCTGCCTGGAGAAACCTTTCCCTTCCCTGAGCATTTGCAGGAGCTGCCAGCCCAAGGCTGGACTGGGAAGCAGCACTCCCACCATGGCCACGCTGCTGCACAGCAGGCACAGAACTGTCGTGCTCAACACAATGTGGGTTTGAAATATGGGTCACAAGTGGCTCTGTCACCACCCTGAGCAGGGACGGGGCATTCAGAGTCGAGGCTGCATTGTCTGCTCAGAGGCATCGCCCAGCAGTTGGCTCTGTCCTTTCATGGGACACAGAAGTCACCGTGCACACGCAACATAATGAGGTGTAATTCTACAACTGCTGCCAAATGCACATATTTACCTTTCAGAGGGACACTCGTCACCTGACCACCGCTGCTGTGCCAAAGAAAGATTTTCTGTAGTAAAAGCACTTGGCACAATAACAAATTTCATTTCAAACATCTTAAAGCAGAGAGAAGAAGACATTCACAAAATACTTGTTTGCTACCTGGGGTAAGACAGTGAACTTGTCCTGAATTGTTGAATTTTCTTTTTTAACACAGCCAGTATAAAACCCAGAACTGCAAATCCTATAAGCTCATGAACAAAAATTGTCTCCACAGGTAGTGCTGGAAAGTATTTCACACTGCACTTCCATGAATTTCTCATCAGTTTAGGCACAAAACTTGGTATAACCAATGAGCTGAGAAGGAAGGGCTTTGCATTTTACACCACTATGTAAAATCTTTCTGTCATTCCTGCCAAACCACCAGGGCTCTCCCACAGGGAGCTGAGGAGATGAGCTATACTTTCCTTGCTACTCCAGGATGTCTTCTGAACACAGCCCACAGTACCCAAATTTCTGTATTTCTATTAAGTAAGAGAACTATATGATTTTTTAAAACCCCAACATTTTGCCTGTGCCCCTTCCTACAGTCTAGGGAATAGCCTTTGAGCCAGACTGGACTGAATGAGCCAGAAATCTCATTTCATCTGACCAGACTTTTTTTTTTTTCCTTTTTTTTTTTTTTTTTTTTTTTTTTTTTTTTTGTATTTGAGAAATAACAGCATTTAAGCTGAAACTATTTGTTAAAAAAATATTTTCTATATGTTGACGCTTAATCATGGCTACTGCTTTAAAATAATTTGCATTAGGAAAGCAAAATGAATGTTTTCCATTGTTCTCGAAATGCAGAATTTTGACCTGAACTACAAGGAAAATGTATTTATAATATTTACCCTAAACTGCTGATTGACATATTTTCTTGTATCACTAGAGGGAGCTGCCTTCTTGCTTCTAGAAGAGGGAGAAATTATTAACTTAGTGGAATAAGCACAGAAATGTATCAGCATGGCTTCAGCTAATTGTGCTCTGATGGGGAATGTTGAGCTAAGGCAGCTCTTTGTGTTCCCTCCCAAATCCTAGGCTGTGTTTTGTATTTCCCACAGTTCCAGTGAGCTCCAGCCCTGCCTTCAGCACCTCTGGAGTTGTCTGCAATGATGTTGTTATTTACTGAGAGAGTTTAGAATAATTGATGAGGAACAGAAAGACCATTCCACAGAAATTCAGGATTCTGGTTAGGTCCAGGCTCAGGCCCAGCTCTGTTGCTATCCTGAGCCAAGAGCTGCCCTGCAGCTCTGTGTGAGAAGGGGCAGCAGCAGGGTGAGGCACTGCCATGTGCTGCAACATCTGGCTGGGAGCTGAACTCAGGCCAGCCCTCCACACCAGAGGATTTAGATATAAACACAAAATATGCAGAGCACAGGAGCAGCACAGGCCACATTAATCCCCTTGTTTGGTAAGCAGCCACTCTTCAGTGACAAGCAGGATACCAGGCATGTTCAGAGAGGAGAGAAGGACCTGATTTAGCAGCTGTGGAAATATAGATTCTCCAAGGTACTCCAGAGTGCAGCTCAGCCCATGAGTTTCCTGAGGGAACAGGCAGAGCCTTCCCATTTACAGTCTCTTGCTTGGGGATTGCTCGTGGCTCACAGGTCTTTCTGAAGGGCCAAACTGCCTGTGCTGCATTTCTCAGCTCTGATCAGAGTTACCAAACCTCTTTTCCTCCTCCCCTTTTACCTGTCATCACTGCAACTCCTTTCCTGCACAGACAGTGCTGAAATTTGGGTGGTTTTTCACCTTACCTGGAGAGCATCCTGAAATAATAAAGCAATTGAGCTAACACGCTAATTTTTGAGAGGGGAAGGACTGCAGGAATGGGGGCAAGTGGGGTAATTCCTTCTGTGTCTGCTGCTCCACTTCACAGCAGAATTTCAGGACACTTTACACCCCATATTCCTACACTTCCAGGCAATAATGCAGACAAAGTCGTGCTTACAGCTAAAGTTGCAAGTATGTCTTTTTATAATAACTGGGTTGGTCTGATTGCTGACATGGGCAGAAAGAGAAAAGCTGTCCTTGAGTAAAGCAGCAGTAAATGCTTCTGCCTTGCTTCAAGTGATTAGAAAAATGAGACTTTTAGCCTGGCTTTTTTAATTATATGTCAGGGAGATTCTACAGGGCTTTGCTGAGATTCTGCAGGTGCAGCGGAAAGTGATTTAATAAATAGCATTTTTTTCACAAGGCTGAGTGTATGCACATTGAAGCTATCTGGGTAGGCAGTAAATGCCATTCATCATCACCTAAAAGGACGTGAAGTTTAGCCAGATGGTATTTTCTTTAATGCAGGATGTTGCAACACAAGAAATGCATCTGGAAATAGCCACAATTAGGAAAATTACATTCAAAAGGAGGGAAAAGAGATCAGAGCAAACTTTTTAATCACTTTGAGGTCAATAGCACTGGTTGGGCTTTGGTCAGAACAAGAAGAACATTGTTCATTTTGAGGCACAAATTGAAAATATTTGTCAGCTTTTTAATTATATTCTAATAGATGATCATATTTTTGATTGGCCCAGATATTCGTATTAAAAGCTACTCAGGCAACTTAGCATCAATAAATATAGCTTGTAATTTTTTTTTATAGAATGACCTTATTTGTTAGTATTGGAGGAGTTTTTGAAAGTACTGTCTGTGGACCCACTAAAGAATTGTTCACTTGTCTTTTTTTCTATTGCATTGCTTAAAACCACTAATAAAACTTCCCTGTACAAAACCCAGATTTCTCATCCACTCCATTTTCCTAAATAGGTCATTGCACAAAATCATCTCTAGTTAACTATCAGCATTAAAGAGTCTGACTCAGTCCTCAAAATTAGAAAGACTGGCTAAAACGAAAATTCTTTCTAAAAAGACAACTCTTAATTTGGCATGTCTAGATAATTTAGTATGATTTTGCTTT
This sequence comes from Nicator chloris, assembly GCA_013400495.1. NCBI lineage: Eukaryota > Metazoa > Chordata > Aves > Passeriformes > Pycnonotidae > Nicator > Nicator chloris. Next base: position 125,254 of record WAAE01005376.1, on the reverse strand, counting down.
TTCAAACCATCCTCCAAAACCAGGAAAGGCCCATTACCAAAATAAAGGATGAGATTTCCATCCAGTCTGTTGACTCTGAAAAGGAGAGGGTTAAGAGCAGCCTCATGTAGTACCACTGTCAGAGAGAAGTGAAATCTGCAATCAAGCTGTTTATAAAAACAGAGCAGCATTCTGATAGAAAATCTGCACCAGGCTCAAAGATTTAATATTTTATTTCACTCACACCCACATAAACACAAAACTCATCCTGGCATGCAAACAAGCCCACATCTCTGCTCTTTCTGTGTTACAGACCCTTCAGTCTGTAAAGAAAAACAAACTCTGAATGTCATAGGCTTATCCTGCACCATGGGGTAATTTGGATTCAGGTGACCTGGATAGGGACAGAGATTTTATCTCAAGTTTTCAAGTCAAACCTTTCTATTTATGATCCACGCTTCAATTCTTTTATGACTCTGGTTGCTGTGACAGTGGCACAGCACAGAATAAACACACAACCTGTTTGCATAAGCTGAGCAATTCATCTGAGGAGCTCAAGCAGCCAAGAACATTTCACTGGTAAACATAATATCAGCTGCACTGTCACACACAGGCAGGGGAGGTGCAATAAGGAAGAAGCAGTGAAAAAGCCCCTGGAGCAAGAGGGAAAATTTCCCCACTTTAAAATGAAAACTTTTTTTTCCAGGGGTTTGCCTCCCCCTGTGACAAAAGAGAAAGGAACCAGCCTGCACCCCAATACAGACGGAGGGGACATGCAGGGTGCTGCTGGAGTTCCCAAAGAAGTGACCTTTTGTCACTTGGGAAACCCTGTCACAAGGTTGGGAAGTTTTTTCTTTTGTACCCAGTGGCTCTGATCCTGTTGGTGCAGCAAGGGAGCAGTGGGACCAAGAGTGACAATAACCCACACTCTGAAATTCAGGCTTAGAACAGGAATTGTTCCTCATTCCTCTCTCCTGGCATAGACCCTCAGGTCCTGCCAGTTCCCAACACTTGCAGGACGTTATGCTCACACATTTCTTGTCAGGATGTAGGTACTGACATTTTCCTTCTACAGTTATGGTAGAAGAAGTAAATGTATGCAGAGAAGTTATTTCAGGAATAAAGGCAGATGTCAGATTTGGGAGGCTTCCAAAAATAGGCTCAGGGAGGATGCAAAAGGAAAGTGCAGTTGGAACAACGTACACATTCCCCTTGTGATGATCCCCTAAACTTCTGCAGATGAGGGAGATTTTGGCGGCACAGAGCTGGAAGACAAACACGGGAACCACCTGGACATTTTGAGGCAAACTTCCCTACTACTGGCTCACAAACTGAAGGTCAGTGGGAAACCTGTGTAGCGAGAAAAGGGAATTCCAGTTCCACTGCCCCAGGGGAAAAGGTGCTCCCTATCCCCTGATTGGGGTGTGCTTAGGCCATAATCATAATGGCACCAATCCCAGTCAGGTTTATAAACCCCATGGATATAAAAGTGAGGTGCCAGACCTAATTTGCTGTTTGGGCACCTTAGTGTGGCTAAGGTGGGTGAGAAGATGATGCTGTGCTGCAGCCAAAGCAGCGTTTGTGCTGCTTGCCTGGGGCAGCAAGATGTGGCAGGAGCTGGCTCTGCAGCTCCTGTCCTGCCCTTTGCCCCCCAGCTCTCAGGTGTTGTGTCACCTGGTTAAAGATACCATTTATAATGTGTCATTTCCTAACACAGCTCCAGCAGAAACAGCAGAAACATCGGCTTGTGGTGCTGAGGGAGAAAGCAAAGCAAGAGGTTGAGGAAAGCCACAGGTTTTTGAGGGACCTGCTGCAGCTCAGATCAGAGGTAAGTTATGATTTCAGATCCTGGGTTAACCCCTCTAGGCCCCAACTCTCATGAGAGCAGTTCTAAATACATAGCAATCTGTGAGCTGCTGTACCACCTTACCCTCATATGCCCACAGAGTTTTCTCCCAGCCTTTTAATTAATCGACCCTTTACGAATTGTTGGCATAAGAAAAGCATTATCTACAACCAGGGGCTTTCCAAAGAAGATGAGGGGAAAAGGGTTGAATGTTTTGCTTTTCAAATAGACCACTGAGGTGTGTGACAATTTCTGTGTGTGCAGGACAGCAGGAATTCCAAAGGCAGGGATCCTCCTGTGACAAGGCCGTATCACACAGAGCAGACACAGAGAGGACACCGGCTGGAAGGTGACCTTGCTGCTGGCAGGTACAGGAGGCAGGATACAGCGAGGCATTCCAAGGATTTGGCCTGTGGTTTGACTATATTAATACTTTGGGGCACTAAAGTAATTGCTATATAGTCTTTTTTACTCTGATTTATGCCGAAACTGCAGTGGGAGTTTGGGCATAAATCAAACATCTGCCAATGTTGTGGGAGATTCCTCACTTTTAAAAAAGTAGAAAGCCCTCTGAAACTTGTGTGAAAAGTATAATTTTCTTCTTTTTGCTTTGCCATCATACCCTCGATGTAAATTAGAGTATTGTGTGTGCACTTTTTTATGTTCATTTAAAGTGGCATAAAGACTTGAGAATTGCTTCCAGGGTCTTATGGATGCAATTACCAGAAAGGCACCTTTGCACAGCTAAAACTTTCAGTATCACATAAAAATGAGCAGCATTCTGGTTTGAAAAGATTCAATCTCCATGGAGGACTTGGCTGTGAAAGCAAGGAATTGAAATAATATCTCTGACTGCAATAAAAAAAATTTCCTTTTTCTTACCTTCAGTAATCAAGAGATGGGTTCACTGAGACACTCTGCATTGAAGACAGAAAGAGATCCCAGTCCAGTGGATCCCAAAATATTGGGAGAAAGAAAACCTCTAGGAGGAGGAGGTTCATATTTCTCAGTGCTTCGAGGAGGTGAACATGAAGTTAAAGGATTTAGTGGTACTGGGAAAATGCTCCATTCAACCCGGCCTGGAACACAACTTTCTAACTAATTTTGAAAATTTTGACCTAAGTATTTATGTTCATGGTGTATATTTAAACTGTGGCCATCTTCCTTTGTACTCCTGGCCCTTCTAAGACAATCATGTTGGGAGCTGAGTTATTTACTCTATTGATGGGCCCCTTTTTAAACTTTTACCTGTTTACCATGATTTCACTTGTGGGGGAGGTTGATGTTCCATGTCCTTCCTTGCCCCTGGAAGTGAACAGCTGTGGGCTGACTTTTCTGGCTCTTAGTGAGAGCAGTGCACAAGCCTGGCTGACACATATTTGCCAAAGGCGCCTTGAGTTCAGGAATGGATGTTAACTTGTACTGGGCGAGTCGTTTTTTGGGTGTCTTTTTTTCCTTTCGGATATTTTCTTTTTGGTGACGTTAACTCTTTGCCTTGGGATCTCTGCCAGCAGATCACGGGCAGTCACTGAACAGCCATCACACCTTGAATCTATTGTCACCTTTGGTGAATCTGCTCCATGGGGAGACCTGGGACAACTCTGGAGAGAGCAGTGACCAGGCCAGCTCCAACAGCCAGGTAACGGCAGCTCTCAAAACAGCCTGAGGGGTGTTTCTTTCTGTGGGTTGGTTGGTTTTTTGGTTTTAGTCCCTCTATCAAACTGTTTACCTGGTGACGCTGATACTCTGCTCTGTCCCCAGTGGAGCGCAGCCATTCCACACTTCGGAGATTCCAGCACCTTCCGTGGTTGCAGCCTGGCCGTGTTGGAGCAGTGCCTGAGGGGAGAGGAGCTGCGGGCTCGGCACCAGGCAGTGCTCCTGCAGCTCCGGAGAAAGGCCCTGAGGGAGAGGGCCAGGGCCGAGCTGGCCTGGCTGGGCCTCCGGAGACGGTGAGGGGCCCGGGGCACCACCGGCGGAGGCCTACTCGGCCGGGACTGCTTTTCCTCCTTTCAGGGGAACACAACAAATGTAAAATCTTCTTAGAAAGCAGTTAGCAAGTAAAGCATGAGGAGAGGAAAGGAGCCTGCATGGTTTGAGTGTCTCCAGAGCAGAGTTGAGCTTCTATTGCAGTCTCCTCTGTGGTGGTGCGAGGCACTGACTGGGCTGACGGCCAGTGAGTGGTGTCCCTCAGCACTGACCGGACTGAGGAACCCTCAGGGACAGTGAGTGGTGTCCCTCAGCACTGACCGGACTGAGGAACCCTCAGGGACAGTGAGTGGTGTCCCTCAGCACCGACCAGGCTGAGGAGCCCTCAGGGATGGACAGTGAGTGGTGTCCCTCAGTACTGATTGGGCTGAGGAACCCTCAGGGGCAGTGAGTGGTGTCCCTCAGCACTGACCGGGCTGAGGAACCCTCAGGGGCAGTGAGGGGTGTCCCTCAGCACTGACCAGGCTGAGGAGCCCTCAGGGATGGACAGTGAGTGGTGTCCCTCAGCACTGACTGGGCTGAGACACTGTGAGGAACCCCTCAGTGCTCAGGAGACTCCAATTACTTCAGGAGAGGTCCAGCCACCACAGCCCAGGGTGGTGAGATGTCTTCCGAGTGCATCAGCACTTCCTGCAGAGCCTTCCATACCTACAGCTGCTTTCAGAGGAGCTTTGCTCCCATCTATAAATTCAAGGCATTTAATGATCTGACTCTGATTCTCATCCTTGTGATCTCCAGTGTTCTGGAAAACCTGCAGGACAGTACTGGAGCCTCTGCCATGGCAGCAAAGCAGCACAAAATCCTGATGGAGCTGAAACGGGAGCAGGTAATGCTGCAGTGAGAGGAGCTGGGATTCATCTCATTTGCACAGGGAGGTGTCTGGAGTTGCTGGAGCAAGGGGGTTTGTGTTAAAAAAAAACAACAAAAAAACCACAAACAAACAAAAATCACTTTGCATCCATTATTCCGCATGTTTCTTACATATTCCCAGTGAGATGGGTTTTGTGCCAAAGTCAGCAGTCTGTAAATCTTGGATAAAAGAAACCATTTTTTTTTTTCTCTCTTCTCCTACCTCACTGTTATTGTGGATTTTTCTATTTGTGCCATAACAAACAGGTCATATAATGTAGGTTTCCACTGATTTATGCTTGTGATGTTGAAATATTTTAAATTAATCTGACAGGTAATTTTATAGTCTCAGTTACTCCACTGTGCAAGGTTCATAGTTACACTTAGTAGTCAGAAAATTTCTGTCCTGCTCCTTACATTGTGCAAGTCTCTTGTTTAAGTAAAGGGATTCCTAGTGCAAACCACAAGCACTCTGTAGTACTGAATGATCTGAAGACAATTTATTTTTAAGGGTCTCACCACTTCACACGCCATCAAAACATCCCTTTACCTGTCATCAGTTTTCACAGGCAAACCCCCCGTTGAAAAATAAAACTGCAAATTTTTTTATAAAAAAGAAAAAAACCTACATAATTAATTTCCAGGGTATTTTGAGATTAAAAGTGCCCTATGTTAAGAAACAATATAGATATTTTTAAGAGTAGTTCTTTGTTATCTTCACTCTGTTATGTTCCTTTCTTTCTCTGCTTTGTGTAGGCAGAAATCCAGCACCTGCACAACATCCACAGGGCAGCCCATCAAGAAAGGAAGCTTTTATTAAAGCAGCAGAGAGAAATCTTAATGCTGCAGCATTCAATACCACAACTCCAGGAAAAGCTGCACAGTTTGGCTGGGAAGCACAAGGTTATGAAGTCAGGGAGTAAAGACAGTTGTGTCCAGCTAAAGCATAAAAAGAGCAAGAAATATGAGTGGTAAGTAAAACCTTTCTCAGTGATTGCTGAAGGTAAGACCAAATCCATTGGAGAAGATGGAGACAGGTATGTCCTAGATAATTGTGTGAGCTTTAGATACTCCAAAGAGGGAGTTTATGATGATAAATTTTTAAAATTTCTGTGTTCCAGCAGTTGATAAATCAAGATCACTGCTTATCATTCTGTCCTAAATGGTGAGTTCCTCAGGGCACCTTTAATGATGCCACACAACTGTTAATGATAGTTCATGTTTTCATGGTGGCTTTTAACTACAAACCCAAACCACTTTGCAACTATATATTAATTAGGCTTCACAATACCCATATGGAATGAGTAGAAATGTATTGATTGAATTGGTGAAATTCACTTCTTTGTCCCCCTCTGGCTCTGAGCCTTTGTATCACTCAGCCCATCTGAGCTGGTCTGTGCTTCACTGAGGATTTAACCACAGAAGGATTTTGTGATACACGGGACTAAATTTTAGGCTTAAACTGAAGCACAGAGGTGTCATGTAAAATCCTACAGTGAGATATAATTCAGGAATTTAGTCAGACTGAGAAATCCCCATCCTGCTGTTTCCCAGGAGCTGTAGCCCCTGCATCCCTGTCTGCTTCCTGCTGGCCCGGAGGAGCTGAGCAGTGTGAATGAGAACCCCACAGCATCCAGAACAAAAATCTAGTTTGCTTCAGGAAGAGAAAAGGCAGATAAAGACATATATTTATCTATATGAGTTAAAACTCCCTTTCATTCAGCGCTACCCAGAGCTTTAGCAGGGTGGTGAGTCAGGTTTGTGCATTTACTTAAGTCCCCACAGGGGAAGGCTTTCAAATAAATCCCTGCATGGAACTGATCTATAATTCATGGTGTTATTGATTACAAGTCAGAGAAATCTTTAAAAGGTTTCTTGGCTGTGCTTTTACTTCTTATTACTGACAAGGCTGCTCATAGGAGAACAGTGAATATTGGTGTCAGTCTGGAGCAGCCAGGGGCAGGTGGAACACAAATGTACCCAAATTCTTGCTGATTGTCCATAGATCTCTGTCCTGTGTAGGAGTGCAAAGTGGTGATTATGCTGTTTATCCACCTGCATGGGTTTGTTCATATTTTATACTGATCAGGAACGAAGCATTCCATGTCTAACTCTTTACAGCGTTTCTACTGAGAACAAGGAATCACTGGTACAACACCAGACACAGGTGGAGGAGTTCCCAGGTTTGGAGCAGTCCCTTAATGCTCAGGATAATTTTTTCCTACCTCTGGAACCTACAAATTCAGCTGGAATGGAACCTATAACCACACCCATTACAAGAGAAGGCCAAAAATGTGTATTTCTGGTAAGAACCACCTCTGGAATTCCATTAATGCCTAAAGAAAGGCTGTCCTAGATTATATTTGCCTTAAAATTTGCCAGCACAAGACTCATTTGGCATTTAGGAACATGAAGTCAAAATAAGTGTGTTGGTTATGTGCACTTTTTCCTTAAAATATTAACACTGTCTCCTAAATATTTACATTCTAGGAATCTGTGCTGGAGGAAAAGGCACTTCTTTCAAACCCTGATCCTAAAGATAATGAAGATATTAATCCATGTGGCAAAAAGTACCCAGTGAAAGGCCTGGGGATGCTTCCTACTTGGTGTAACTTATGCCTGGTTCAGGCAGAAAACACTCTTGAAGGAACAGGTCAATCATATTTAATGCTATTATGTCCAATCTGTTTCAACTACTTCAATCAAATTTTAATCCAGACAGAAAGAGAGACAATCTTCTCATTTATTACCAAAGTGTCTTGCTCACTATAGCCAATGTATAAATCACTGCTGGGCAAGATGATGGGGATCTCTCAGAGGTTTATTAAGAGATATGATTATACTGCTTCCCCAGAACACAATCATAACTTACTCTGATTGTGTCATTAACAATTTGCTCTCTTTTGATACAGTTTCTCAAGAATTTCAGGCTGTTCTTTTTAAAAGAACATAGATCAGTTGAAGATAGCCTTGGACAGGACATGCTAGAGTTATTTTTGTTTCTAGGTTTTACCCTCAGTTCATATTTCTTACTCTAAGTAGGACAGGTAAAAAATAAAATTCTTTTTATATGAGTCAGTTACCTCATTTACATAGTTCTGGGTGTGCATAATCTCTGTAATATAAATATTTGTATATTGTGGCAATATTTCCTATTTCTGTTGTTTTTCTAATGAAGCATCTTTCTGCATTTCATAGAATCATAGAATCTATCCTGTTATGAAATGAACCCACAAGGATCATAAAGTCCAACTCCTAATTTACTCCTAGATATCATAGTGAGGAGCACGATAGATTTGTATCCTGAGTGATCTATCAGAAAGCTCTTCTATAAAATACTTTTTTAAAGTACTGATTTTTAAAAAAAAAAAAATCTTTTAAATGTTCCAGTTAAAGAAGTGGAAATGCCTGTCCCTTCTGAGATCCATCAGGTGGATGCCAGTCAATGTTTGAAGAATTTGGACCATATTTCTCATGAAGCTTCTGATGAACTAAATATAAAAGCATTTTCTGAAAGATTAACTTCCACTGAATCATTGTCCAAGTCGAACAACTTCTTTTTGAAATGTGAAAGTGCTAAATCAGACTCTTCTCACTCAGAATTTCAGAAAGTGTCTGCAGTTTGGGTCAACATCTTGAAAAGTTCCATTTCAGACCCGGAATTAGAGCTGAAACATGGAGAGGACACAGATGTCAGTGTCCCAGAAGAGTTTGTCTGTGACAGTGGTGATGTGTTTGCTAATCTCTCAGAAGAGATGCCAATAGCAATAAGCAATGGAAAGGAAACATCACCTAGTGACAAACACAATGAACGTGAGCTGCCTGAAGATGACAGAGCTGAGACTTCATCCCTCTCCCAGAAATACCCCAGAGATGTGTTGGATTGTGTCTGCACTGATCACCTGCTTTCTTTCATTCCAGCAGATGAAGCAAATGCCTCCAGAATGGATCCAGCACATTCCTCCCAGTCTGAAAACCCTTCTGAGAGAGTGGATGAGCCACATCCAGGCGCCTCACAAAGCTGCAGCAGAAACAAACCCTGTCCTCAGGAGATCCCAGCACGGGGGAATGATGCAGCTGCCAGCCCTTCATGCACTGATGCAATCTCCAGTAGGGAAAAGGGTCTCCCTCCGACTGATGAGGATACCTTGTCAGAAATGCTGTGTCCTGTGGATGAAGTATTGTCCTCTGCAAGTGCTGACTTGCCATCCTCTAACAAAAAGGATTTGTCATTTTCAAGTGAAGATCTTCCTCCTCCCCCTTTAGGTGCAGATGCAATGAAAAATGGTGATCCTGCCTCTAGCATGGATGATTTCCCATCTCCACCAGAACAAGTGACAGGCTCAGAGTCCAGTCAGGGCATGGATAAAGATATATCACTGGAAATGGATGCATTATCCCCATTACCTGATAAAACTGTGCCTGAAGAATTTCCCCTGCTCAGTACAGAGACAAGTGGAGCTTTTCCAAGTCAGGATGGTCATCTCTCAGAACAATCTACATTTACAGCTCTTTCCAGCTGTTTATCAGAAAAACAGAATGGAGAACAGGAGATGTCTTTGCAGCATTTGGAGTTTCTGCCTGTGTCAAATACAGACTCTTCTGGTGGAATTAAAAGTCCTGAATTCCCAATGAAACAATGCAAAATGTATGAAAAGCTTCCCAATGCTGAGGAGGACAGTGCTGATGCATTATCATTATTTGAAATTGGGGACAGAGTGTTGGTAAAGCAGAGCCAGCCTGGAATTCTGATGTTCAAAGGCCAGACTCATTTTGGCCCTGGCCATTGGGCTGGTGTTGCACTGGACAAAGCTGAAGGTGACAATGCTGGAACTTATGAAGGGGTGGAGTATTATGAGTATGCTCAGCACCGTGTGGTCTTTGTCAGACCTGATGAGATTTCACACCTGTTGGGGACTAACAAAAATAGTTCCTACATGGGGAATGAAGACTCTGACTCCTTCCATGATGATGATGATGACTCCCTCAAAGGAGACCACAAATATTCTGAGGATGATGAGCAGAGAGTGAGGTTTGCAGCGGAGAAAGCAGAAGACACAAACAGTGCAGGAGGTTTTGAAGTGGAAGAAAAGCAGTCTGGGTTACACAGGGCCTTGTTGTCTGGAAAAGGGCAAAAGTTTCCCCATTCCAAGCAGTGTAACGAATTCTTCTGTCAAAAGAACTTAATGTGCTTGGGATCAGCTAAAGAAAAAACAGAACTGACACAAATAAAACAAATTATATTTGCAGATGCTCTTCCAAAGAAAAGCAAGACGGATGAGGTAAACACAAGCAAAAATATTTGTTGCTTGGTAGAGGATCAGAAAAGAATTAAACTTGCTGATGATATTGCAAGTGAACTCAGTAAAAAACTTCTGTTTGACATTTTAATTGCATTTTCTGAAACAGCTCAACACAAATATAAAAGTGCCTTTGAAAAAGACATGATGAATTATGGCAAAGACCTAAGGCAAGAAGACAATCAGAAACCATTTCTCCTCAAAGAAAATTCAGTAGCTGCTTTATCTGAACCATCTGGAAAGGTTTCTGATGTTTTACTGGGTGATTTTGATATGCTTTGCATTCATGATTGTCACACAGTAACAGACAGAATTGTAACTAAATTTATAGATGATGCAGTTAAAGAATATAAGAAGATTAAAAGAAAACACAGATCAAAAGCAGACAAGGTACTTCATTTATCTCCAGAGACTTCTCCAACCACTTTGCCTGTAAGTATAGTGAGAAAGTTTTATTTCAAGTGCTGGCCCTGAAGCTGGGTCTATAGAGGCAAGAATTTGTGTGGCCCAGTTTTTCATCATCCATAAAAATTATATCAGTGTTGGGAACCAGATTGTTCCCTTCATGTGACCCATTCCTTATTTAAGGAATTATCCTGTATCCATTAGATAGCATGTGTATGGTCCAAACAAAGAAAATGTGACTTCTTTATTGGAATTTCAGTTGTCAAAACTGATAAATCTGTACAAACATCATTTTTTATAAACTTCAGAGCAAACCTGGACACTTGTCAGCTCATCTGCCTGACTCCTTTCTCCTCCTTCACAGCTCCTGGCTGTGAGAAAATTGCTTTGAGGGTGGTGGTGGGGAGAGCAGTTCCACATTTAGAACAAAAATGTTGCTAAATGTCAAAATTTTTCACTAAATTCCAGAGGTGTAATTCTAATCCTGAATTCTGCCAAATACAGTTAAAATAGGTTTGGGTTGTTTTTAATAAAACATCAGTAAGCTTTTCTTTGAACCCATGAATAAGATGGTTTTAAGTGTAACCTTGATCAGTTGCTATTAATCTCAATACTTCTGAAAATATGGAATATATCATCTGTCTTTTCCTCTCTTGAAGCTCCTTTTAAAAATCCTTGATGCTGGTGTTTTTGGAAGCTCTGAAGATTTTGATCAGCCTAATTCTGACCAAAACCTGCTGGTGAGACAGACACGAAAGCCGTACTTGTACAAATTAGACCAGTGGCACTCAGCTCCTTGGAAGAAAACTGTGGAAGTTCCTCTTGTGATACCACATAACAGTTCTTATGTTAAAAATTTGTCTGCATATGCTGTGGAAGAATTATGGACCCCAGAGAACATAAATTCAAATTTCAGGAACATCAACGTGCCAAAGTACTTGGAATATAATGATCTCCCAGGGAATGATTTGGAGGCAGAAAGCAAGAGGATGTATAATGAGGTATTTTTAAAACACTAACTGTTAATTAACTTTTGTAGTGTTCTGGAGGCTGAATCATATTAGCTAATATTTAATATTATTCCAGTTGCTAACACTAAATATAACTAAAGGGACACCAAAAGGTTCTACCAGGAGTATTTTGCAATTTACTGCAGAATAATTCCAGTAGAATAAATGTCCTTGCAGAGAATCCAGAGTTTTGCCAGCCATAAGACCTTGGACACCTGACCCAGTGTCTGGTTTGGGTCTGTTCAGGAAAAGCCAAGTTCCATGGAAAGCTGGGGACTGGAATCCAGCTCTCCTGACTTCACTGCCCTGCTGAGTTTGTTACAGGTCATATTTGATTTGAGCCGTGAGTTGCTGTGTGCAGAATATCAAGTGACTCCAAAGCCAAGTATGTTCCCATGGATGGAAACAAATGTGGGATCTCACTGTTCCAGGCATCTCTGCAGAAGGATGGATGTCAGTGATGTCAAGGTATGTTCTGGCCACGTAAAGGACAGGAACAAGAGTGAAAAGAGCAGAGATTGCAATGGCAAAAAGAAATGTGAATTTTGTGAGGATTATGGCAGTGTAACTGAGGTGATGGGAGAAGAAACAGCATTATTCTGAAATGTCTGAATAAATACAGACTGAGCTGATTAGTCAAAATATCCCATATTTATGGAGTTTAGAATGGGAATGGGCCTTTAAACTCTCCCTAATTATGGCTATTTTGTGTGTAACTTCTAAAGTAATATTATGATTAAAATGTGTTGGTTGGCCAGTATTGATCAGCTACCTCTAGATCAGTCCCCTAAAGCTTGGGATGTTTCTGGACTTAAACCTGGATCTTCACACTGGTACCTGTCACCCATCTGGAACCTTCACAGCACCAGAATTCTTACAAGGAAAGTTCTTTTCAGCCTTCTTTATTTTGTAGACATTTATTCAGGGTGAAATTATTAAGATAATGAACCTGGAAAAGAATGACTTAGAAATGAAAAGAAAATTCCTAAATATGACCAAGTTTGGAAACTGTAAGAGAGACAGAGTGGACCTCATTCTGGTAAGCAGAATTTCCAATGGGGATTTGTTTATTTCCTCTAGATTTAAACTAGAAATTCTCATGCTTTTGAGAGAATCACATTTACTTAAATTAACTTCAGAACTTCAAATCACTGCCTTTTAAAAAATTGAATTAATAAACCACTATTTCCAGTTCTTGTGAGTGGTTTAAATTAATAAATTAATGATGCAGATATCAAGTTGTTAGATTAGGTGCAGTGTCTCAGTACTTTTGTGAAGCTCTTATTTTTGAAGTCAAAATTCCTCTCCATGTTATATTTTAGATCCAGGAGCTCTGCAAAGAAGAATCTCAGTGGACTTCCTATGGTGATGATGAATTAACAGTGAAGATGAGGATGACTGAAGCCATATTTGATAGTTTGATCTTTGATACAGTCAGAGTTCTGAATAAGATTTATCTGAAAAAAAGCCTGTTTTAAATGTGGCTGTGGACCGTCTTTTTTCTTTTAATACACTGTGGAACTGGTTAAAAGGAGCCTGGAGATGGCTTCAGAGAGGTGGCACAGGGAAAGGCAGGACCTGGAGCCAGACATTCAGGTTAAATGTCTATAATTTTATGCAAATGAGGCAAATACTGATGTGATCCACTTTAAATTGGAGACTTTTCTATCAGCACCTTCAATTCCTAACAATTTAGATATGTGTCTGTAATTGGGTTATTTACCATGCAATTCACAGGAGCCCATTGAATTTTTACCACATCCAAATGTGAGGTGCTGAGAATGTACTTTCATAGACAAAAGAGAGGAAATCAATACTCCTTTTGTATTGGCAAAACTGAAAAAAATCAAGATTTTGACAAGGAAATAGAAACATTTCCTCAGCATGGTAATTGTTCACTGTCCTAATTGCTGTGGTCCCACCGATTTTGTATTGAGAAAATCAAATTTTTGTTAGTTCTTTTTAAAGTAAATCCTGTGCAAATATTTCTTACTAGAATTTAGAAACTGTTCATTATCGATTAATTGCTTGAAAAGAGATCAGATTTTTTCCAATCTTATTCATTCAAAGTGTCTTTCAAATAAAATTAAAATCAGCATCAATAAAGATAAATTATATATTAACTTAAGATTTAAAAATACAGTACTTAAAATCTGATTGGGGGAATAGAAAGACATTTTATGTTTGTATTTTTAAATACCGTTGGCTTAATTGCTTTTGTATTTTTCTAGATAAAATATGATATACATGGCTTATTTTATTTATTTTCACTGAAGGCAATTAGAATTACAGATTATCTTGTACACACTGCTCTGCTCAGCAGTGAATGGGTGCACTTTTGTTTTGTTTTGCTGGGCACATTAAACCCTCCCCTGCTTGTTGCCATATGAACAGAAACAAAAAGGCAACTTCTGCCCCCAGCGCCTTAACTGGTGATCTTATCCTATAAACTATTTTCATGTCTCTAGTGGTACATTTCCTTGTCTCTGACTTTATCCTCATTGATTAGTTAATCCACATGAGTTACTTGTTTTCTTGTTGTCAGTTTATAGCAGAATTTAACTCAATTTTTTTTCTCCTGGACTTAGAGTGTTGGATACAACGACAAATCCATAAATTGCAGCACTCTGGTTTTTCAGTTTATTCTCACTCTGGTTTTGCAGCAGCAAGATCTTTGTGTTTGGTATGAAATCTATTAAAAATATTGCTTAGATAGGAATACGTAGCTGAAGGACTTGTTTGATTTTAGCCTTATGTTACACCTGAGGCAGAGACCCATCAGATTTGCAATGAGGGTTGTGAATGAAGCCTGAACCCTCACACTTTGCTCTGCAGGGAAGGACACAGCTATAAAGTACCTCCTGCTGATGAGAATAAAAAGTGTGTACACAGAACATGTCAGACATGTTTAATATCCCCCACCATTTTGTGTTCAAAACCTGAGATTCTGGCACCCAGATATATTGACTTGTTCACTCAGTGGCAAGGCTTCAATATCAAGATTACTCTCCTTCAAGGTCTAATATTTTGTTTGCCTTGGGTTTGATCAATATTAACCTCCTGGGTCAATAAATCTTGATACTAGCCTCAAGAGGAGTCATTATCTTTCATAGAAAATGATTATTTCTCAGTTAAACCCTACATTTAATTCTCCTGTAATCCATCTCTTTCATCTTCATACATTTAACAGTTCTTCTGAATAAAATGTGCTCTAAAATATCTTAGGCACTGCAGATTTTTAAAATCCTAATTAGCAGCTGCTACAAGGTCTTTCAATTCTTGGAAGCTGTTGGGCTCTGCTATTCTAACCATCTATTTTGTTGCTTGCTGTACCCAGGAAAAATAGACACACAAAAGCCCAAAGCTGGGATGTGATATGAGAAACCATTTAGATTGTAGCTGTGGATATGTGTCTGAACCACTTTAGATTTAATGGTCAAATAAAAGAAAGGGTCAGGAAAAGGCAAAAGTAGCAGAATTTTACTCTTGCACTGTTTGTGGGTTGCTGGCCACAAACAATGATAAATTAAGTTCTAACCCTGAACTCCCCCGATGCGCCTGAAGTAAGAATTTAAACCCCTTTGTTTCCCACTTGTTCTTCAAGGATTAAAAGAAGTGTTTGTGAGCAACAGAAGCAAGAATTATCTGTTCAGAGACCTCTTTCTTTCATTATCTGAGTTTTGAACTCCTCTGAAGCCGTTCTCTGGGGATGTTGTTGGGTTTCTGCTTCTCATTAATATAATGAAAATTCTTGAGCCCGTGGTTAGAAATGAGACTTCCATACTGAGCTGGAGCTATAAAAGGTGCTAAAATCCATTACTACTGCACACCTTGAATTTATGGAAAGGACAGAGCTTCTATCAAACCGCCTACACACAGCCTTTTGAGATGTGTTTGAGATGTTCAAACATCAGAGCTTCAGTTTGAGATGGCTCTTCCCTGCCGAGAGAGGTACTTTGGGATGAAAGAGCTCTCGACCTAAAGGCTGCCCTGCTTTCATCTCTGCTCAGCGAGAAGATTCCTGAAGTTAAAACTTCTCTTTCTATACCAATTGTCACATAAATTTGGGCACCGAGTGATCTCATGGAAGGCCAGAATGGGTAAGCCTGGAAGGGGCCACAGCGCGTCCAGGAGTGCAACCTCCTGGTCCAGCAGGGTTATCCCAGAGCACCTGGCGCAGGATCCCAGCAGGGTTATCCTAGAGCACCTGGCGCAGGATCCCAGCAGGGTTGTCCCAGAGCACCTGGCGCAGGATCCCAGCAGGGTTATCCCAGAGCACCTGGCACAGGATCCCAGCAGGGTTGTCCCAGAGCACCTGGCACAGGATCGTGTCCCGATGGCTCTGGAACATCTCCGCTGAGGCAGACTCCGCACCCTCTCTGGGCAACATCTTCCTGTGCACGGCCACTTGAGCTACGAGCGCTTTTCTAACACTTGTAGCTTGTTGACTGCTCTCCGTTTCACGGATTGAATCAAACATCAAAGAACATTCTTTTTAAAATAACAATTTTATATAATCCGTATTTTGCAACGTTCAGGGGACACCGAGAGTCCTTGCTCCCCTCAAGGACACCGGACGGTCCCTGCTTCCCTGAGCGACACGGACAATCCCCGCTCCCCTCAGGGGACACGAGACGTTTCCCGATCCCCTCAGAGGACACGGAACGGTCCCCTCAGGAACACGGACAATCTCGACTCTTCCCAGGAACACGGGACAGTCGCCTCTCCCCTGAGGGACGCGGAACAGACGCCGCTGCCTCAGGGCACCGCCGCAGCCCTCAGGCCGGGCCGCCACGGCCGGCGCGTTGCTATGGCGCGGCCCCGCCCCGCCCCTCTCCGCGCGTCCCAACATGGCGGCGGCGGGCGGGGGCCGGCGGGCGCTGCTGCCGCTCCCGGTCCCGCTCCCGGTGCTGTTCCCGGTGCTGTTCCCGGCGCTGCTCCTGGTGCTGCTGGTGGCCTCCGCCACGGCGCGGCTGTACCGGCCCGGGCACGACCCGCTGACCGTGCTGACGGCTGGCTCCGTGCGGCCGGCGCTGCTCAACTCCTCGGCCGCCTGGGTGGTGCAGTTCTACAGCTCGTCCTGCGGCCACTGCATCGCCTTCGCACCCACCTGGCGAGCGCTGGCGGGGGACGTCAAAGGTGAGGCTCGGACCGGGTCACCGCACACGGCCCCGCCGGCCCGGCCGCTGTCCCGCGGCCCTTCGCGGCCTCCCGCGGTGCCCGGAGCCGGTGCAGGGCCGCGGCGGTGCCTCGCGGTGCCCCGAGGGGCGCTGGGCTGGGGGACCGCGGAGCCTCGGTCACTGTGTCACCTGTGGGCCATGCCACATGTGGCCGGGGGTTGTGTGAGCCGCGGTGCCTTGGCGTGTGAGCATCATCCTCATCCCCTGCTCTGGTTGTGCTTTGGCGTGTGAGCATCATCCTCATCCCCTGCTCTGGTTGTGCTTTTGCGTTGTGAGCATCATCCTCATCCCCTGCTCTGGTTGTGCTTTTGCGTTGTGAGCATCACCTTCATCCCCTGCTCTGGTTGTGCTTTGGTGTGTGAGCATCACCCTCATCCCCTGCTCTGGTTGTGCTTTGGTGTGTGAGCATCACCCTCATCCCCTGCTGTGGTGGTACCTGGTGTGTGAGCATCACCCTCATCCCCTGCTCAGGTGGTGCCACACAGCCAAAATAGCACATGGGACAGAACAAGGGGTGGATGGTAGACGCACATCTCCAAATTAAAGGTTTTGAAGGAATCCAGGGACAAAACATCAACTTGCACTACCACAACAGTCCAGCTGTGGGTTTGCATGTAAGTGTTCCTGTGTACCCGAGGTTTGTTTAGGCTGAACTCTTGAAGGCACAGTGTTTATCTTCTAAATGTTTTATGAAGAGAGCAGCTTGTTTCAGAGGATAAACAAAAAATACTGTGGTACTGGAGAGGCCGTGCACACACTTGATTTATATCTTGCAAATTCAATGTACTGTGGATGGGCTTGAAGGGGGGAAAGGGCCACCAGAAAATAATACAAAAATCAAGCAGAGTAAGAAACGGGTTTTCAGATTTATCAAGTAGTGACTTTAAAAATAATGGTGGCCTCTACAGCTGATGCTGAGGGACCTGCCTTGCTTAGCCTGCTCAGTTTTTTGGCAGGTGCTGAAGTGTTTTACTCTATTTGTAGATGTAAGGAAACAAACAGGCCCCTGAGGTATTGATTAAAGTTCAGTACTTCTGCTGGGAAGGAAACCTAAGATCAGATTTGTAGGAAATGTTATTCTTAATATAGCAGTGTAAAAGGCTTTTAAACTACTCTTAATTTCACATTTCACCCAGGAGACGTTTCCAGGATAGATACAGCAGTTTTAATGCAGTCATGCTTTCACTTTGAGAGGGACTGAAGAGCTCTGGCTGTTCTGTGAAGCTCTGAAGAGCATTAACAACTCACGTGAAATGTAGGTGCAGTATTAGGTGTACATTTAGATATGTGGAAATGGAAAATAGGTCCAGATGAACTCATCCCATGCTGAGGAATTGTTATTGATGAGCAAAAACTCAAAAGCAGAGAAACACAGAGCAGTCATGGTTTTCAGAGTACCTCAAATGCTCCTACATGCATGAGGGGTCTGTTTATAAACCAGTAACTTTTTTCTGTTTAATTTGCATAAGTTTATGTAACATTTTCTCTGCTGCTTTAATCTGCTTGTGGCCAAAATAATATTAGATCTTTTCCTTCTTTGAAGTAACAAGGAGGTCTTTGAGCACAGCAGTGGAGAGCATGAAGAGCCCAAACTGACCAGAGCTTTGGTCAAAATAAGACAGGGATTTATGTAGGATTACAGCAGTGTGATACCTTTGTAAGTTGTAAAGACTTCTTCGAATACATGTTTTCTTTCTCATCTGCAGACATGGTAACTGCAGATGCTGTTATGCACTTGTATCCCTGCAATCAGTTAAAGGCCTCTCTCTCCTTTAATCCATTGAGTTTTAATGAAAACGTTCATTTAGAAAGTGGATTTTGAATATTTGTGGACCTTGGCACAACCAGCAAATGCTGTTGGCTTCTGGTGTTACTTGTCAGCTGAATGTTTCCATTTTCGAGTTGGAGGAATGGATTTTAGGAGACTGAGAACAGTCACACTTTTCATTGGTAGCTTCATCAAAGAAACCAAATCCAAAACATTTTGACCACTTAATGTGTCTCAACATTTCTTTTTCAAAAGTATTTACTCATCTGGTAGGATATGAAAGGATATCCTTGAGGATGCAGATTTTACATTAGGGAATTCCTAGATCACTGGGGTTATGTTTGCTGATTTGGTGTCCAAACAAAATCCAGTTAACTTGGTGCAACAGCTTTGTCCAAAAAAGGCCTGTACTAATAGACTTAATTTTTATTTCGTTTCTCATTTGTTAAATCTTGGCAATACTACCATTGCAGACTTAACAGCAGAACATAATCCTCCTGAAAAATAGGATCAGTGTTTGCCTCTGTGTAATTTATGTTTTTATTTTGTTACTCCCTCCCAGAACAGGCTTTGAGTTCAGTCAGTGCTGCTACTTTCCTAATCACACATTTCATTTTATTACAGCAGTGGCCAAAGTGACCATTAGAGTTAATTATCCTTTTTCTGTCTAAAAGATCATTAAGTCTACCCAGCAAAATATCCACAGGCTGGATTAATGTGTAGTAAGAAATCCTTGGAAAAGCCACATAGGACAATTATACACAGAATATACACAGAATCAATTCACTTCTCAGGATTTGGAGTAACTGTCCAAATTTAGCAGGTTTTGTTTCAAATCCTGCAACAATGATTTCCTACTAGAAATTGTTCTTCGAACGCATTTGGTGGGGAACTGCAGTCACCTCATCATCGTTCAGGAAACAGCCAAGTGTCAAAATAGGCAACTCTCGAGTAGCTGTGAGAGAGGTACCTGTGATGAGCCTTTTGGCTCCCTGACTGAAACTTCCTGATGGAAAACACCCAGATTTATGAAAAGGAAGTGTATTCCTTGTAATTCAAGGTCGATGCTCTGGCATTTCTCACGTGGGAGCTTAGACCTGCCTGCAGGATTCCAGTTTGTCCAACACAGTCCTGTCATTCACTGGAGCTTGTTTAGCATAAACAGAGATTGTGTTGGTTAATGCATCCCTCATCTGCCTCTTTCCCATGGTTTGTGAGTCAGTATTTCAAAACCACTAATGCTAATTTAAAATTAATCAGCACTTCAAAAAAAGCCAGCCCAGGCTGCAGTGCCACAGTAACTCCAGAGTGTTGGCTGTGCACTCCAGCAACTCTGGCATCCCTTGGAAATGAAAAGCTCCCGTTTCCAGCAGCAGGAATGCTAAGCAGCACATCCCAGCTGGTGCTCTTTAACCCGAGCCTTCAGCTGGGGTGGGGCTGCTTTTTTTTGCGGGGTTATTTGCATTGTGTTCAGAGAGCTCCTATTCATAGCCTGGAGGAGGATCCAGACAGGTGGAAAAAGGAGGAGGAGGAGTGGTGAAAGTTGAATGAAGGAGATAACCAGAAGCCAAACTTTTCTTTTGTATTTTGCATTTTATTTGATGAAATGGGCTGTTGTGCCCTTTGTGCTGCTGTGAATGGGTGCCCATCTGCTCCAGCGTGTTTGAGGGCTCTGCTGGTGCCCGCTCAGCTCTTGGCATGTTCAGCACAAACCTCTCCATCAGCTGCCCCAAACACAAGTAAAGGTCAAGCTAAATTTCAGAGATCAGAACTGTCTGTCAGCTCTTGAACTTGATGAAGGTTTCATGCTCTTTGCTATAAAAGCAGGTTTAATTTCAGTGCTTTTTAAATTTTATTGGGAATTGTGGGGGACCTTCAAATTCTGCCCATGGCTGGTTTAACTTTGCTTTAAAAAGCAACTGTGTCTTCTCTTGGAGTGGTTCTTCCTTAAAGTGATTGCTGCAGCAGAGCCTGGCTCAAAAAGATAAATTCCCAGCAAATAGAGAAGGAAAAAGCTGTAAGTTAGTTGAAAGCTTTTATTGAAGCATATTTATGGAAATCCTTGAACTCTCTTGGTTATTGCTATAAAGGAAAGTCAGAGTGATGCTCAAACTCAACTATTAAACACTCTTGTTAAAACTTAGGTATTTTGGGGGGTATAACGAATGTATTTCTGAACAATACTGCCAGATAAATACAGCTTTCAGCAGACACTACATGAGCTGGGGGTTCTGTGTAGTTCTGAGGCCTCTCAGAAAATCGTAAGTTGGAGAAAAAGCAGCTTGTTAAAAAAGCTCTAATACAAGGTGCATCAAATTTATGGGTTTGTAATTGACAGCCATGTGGCTGAGTAACTGTTGGATGAATTGTACTCAGTCATATACATTCTACATGCTCTATTTTATGAGCACAGCTAATGAGAAAAGCTGAGGAATTCAATCCAGTTCCTTGCAAGTGTTGGGTTGGCCCTGTTTTCATCTTCGTGGATTCACCCCTGGAACTGCTGCATTGTGTGCTGGGATTCCTCTTGTTTAGGTGCATGGAAAACACTGAGGCAGCCAAGAAAAACAGGGAGGTTTTAGTTATTTTAGAAATCGGTAGATTGTATTACACTGGGGGATGGAAACGAACGGCAAATGAGAATCGACCCAGGGCTGGAATTTTGATGCCACTGGAATCTCTCAGAGTCCTGTTGCTGGTTTCCATGGGAAGCAAGGTAATTCATCAGCTGGGATCCGTGGTCCCTCCTGCTGAAAATTTAAAGATATCTTTGTTTGCAGACTGGGAATCTGCAATTAGAGTTGGAGTGCTGGACTGTGGGGAAGAAGGGAACTATGAGACGTGCAAAGAATATGGGATTCACTATTACCCAACTTTAAGGGTAAGTGGCAGAACATCCTGCCTTAGGCAGATGGTGCATGTTTTATAGTAATTAAACTGTAACTCATTGTTCTATAGCTGGAGTTCTGCTTTGCTTTGCTGAGAAAACTGCAGAGTTGATAAAAGATTAATTTGAGGGGATTTTGTTGAATGCAAGAGCTGATGCTGCCGTTTTGAGCAGTAATTCAGTTCTGAATCAGAAAAATTTTTATTGAAAGAACATATCATTCTGTAAAGCATCATATTATCACATGTATATAACCCCTAGTTTTAATAGATTTATTAGATAATAACCATTTGTAGAAATATATTTCAAATTCAGATGTTGCAGGATTATTAATAATGTTTTTAGTTTTGGTGTGTGAAAGTAAAGGGAACACATAGAAATTGCCTCATGAAAACAGCTGATTGCATGACCAATTAAAAATTTACCCTCAGTGGATCCTTCACTATTTTTGTGAATAATTTCATAATATTTTTCATAACAAAATGTTTTAACATTTTAATGTTTAAAATGTTTTAATGTTTTTTCATAACAAAATGTTTTTTTTAATGCTTTTAAAGAGGGTGCCACATTAGCCAAAAGTATCTGCCATTGTTCATTTTTAAGTCTAAATGCAAATTTTACCTTCTCAGTCAGTCTATATTAATCACCTTATTAGGTATGAGCAGAATGTGGTGGATGGAGAGGGTTGAGGAAACTGTTTGTGATGACAGGAGAGGGAACAGGAGACATTTCAATGTAGGATTTGTGATCTTTTACCCTGATAGTAAAATCAGTATTTTAATTTTCTTCTACTCTTCAAAGTTTTAGGTGTAAATTGGGATATCCTCTTTATTAAACACTGAATCTTTTCCATTTTATTTTTTGTAGCAGAAGGCAGCCAAGCTCCCTTAGCTCTCCTGTTTAACCACTGGAGGGAGTTGGGAAAATGTGCACAGTGTTCCAAGTACACACACAGTTGGTAGCAGTGATTTGGTGATCAGTTCATTTGTGTTTGGGTTCATGTTTGCAGTACAGGATCAATACACACCACTGAATTATGCATTAAGATATTTTTCCTCAGGTGAGAAGCAGCTTTTTGGAACTCATAGGCTGAGAGGGAAAACTGTCTCCTGAACAGATAAATAAAAATGTTTTGTAGTTTTGTAGTTAGAGGTGTAAATGTAAAAACTTTTGAAAGGTATTTTTGTTCCTAAACTGGACTTTTTTGTCTAATGCAATGACTTTTCTTTTCTCCCACACAGTACTTCAAAGCATTTACAAAGCAGTTCACAACTGGAGAGAATTACCAAGGTAAGAATATTTTACTGTGAGAAATTCCCGGAGCAGTTTTCCTGTCAGCCAGGGCTGTGTCACACAACAGCAAAATCCCTTTGCCTGTCAATTCCTTTGGACAGAAATGGGGTGGACACTAAATAGCTCTTGAAAACTGGATATTTCAAGTACTCTATGAAGTGTTAATCAGAATTTTAGGCAGGCAGAACATTCCTTCAAGAAACTAAGGGATCACATTCCTTTTTTTTTTGTTTGTTTGTTTAATGTAGCTCTTCATTTTCACGAACGGCTTGTTAATTTTTTTAATCCCTTTTTTTTCCAGCACACTCCTCATCAGCACAAGATCAAATTTGCTCAATCCTGACTTGGGTGCCTTTTGATCCCTCAGCCACTTCCCAGGCATCCTGAGTTGCACTGGGAGGGCCCCTATTCACATGGTGACTCCCTGAAAATAGGCTTATCCCAGGGTTTGACAGGATCACAGCTTGAGGTGTTTGTCTGGGACAAAAGTCATGGTGTCCCTTTCTATGGATGAACATTTAAAAGGCCAGAGGTCAGAGGAGAGACCACCTGCACCATTAACCCTTTCTGTACAAGAGAACCTTAGTTTTACCTTTTGGACATTCAAAGGATTTTCTGCTTTTTATTGTGATGCTTTTAAAGCAAATAAAATATTCTCACACTTCAGTTATTTCCTCCTCTTGTTCCATGGCTTTGTGGTCTCTCCATTTGGTAGGAATGATACGTCTTGGCAGATTGTAATTTGGGGTTGATATCCTGCTGAAGTTGCCCACAGCAACTACTGTGAAAATGTTCACATTGAGAATCAAGCTTTGTTTGAAAAGAAGATTGGCAAGGCAGGCAGATGGATACATTTGGAAAAGTCCTGAGGTTTTATTAATTTTGGAGTAGGATGACAGCTTTTAAATATGATCTCACAGCAACATTAAAATGAAATCCTACCACTAAATCCTTAGTTCGTTTTCTTCAGCCAAATAGTATGGGTTTTAAGTCTGAATTTAAAGCAAAAACCTGACCCAGAAGAGCATGAGAAAACCCACGTGCACAGCAAACCTTCATGTGAGTCATTTTTTCCCAGTTTTCTGAAGGGTTGTGTTTTTTTGGAACCTCTTCCCAGCAGGAGCAGATCGAGAGCTGCAAACGCTTCGTCAGATGATGATTGACTTCCTCCAGAACCATTCCCAGGAGGTGAGACCTCCTGCTTGCCCACCACTGGATCCAGTGTTGTAAGTTCCTTGTTTTCAAATGGAGCTGCTCTCTGTTTACTCAGTTAATTAAATAAACTTTAGAAGATTAAAAATGAAGTGAGGTTGTTTTTTTTTTTACTACCAGTTCTGCTAGGAGATTGTAAAAGGAATTTCCATGAGTAACAGTGGGTATATTGCATTCTGTGCTAAATTGCTTTTCTTTTCTTCAAAGGTCCAGTGATCTCACATCTCTTTTTGACAAGAACAGCCACCACTACACAGCAATTGTGTTTGAGAGCAACAGCTCCTACGTGGGCCGAGAGGTAACGTGGGACTTGTGAGCTACAGGGTGATTGTGAATGGATCTTACCATAAACCAGCTGGATCTGAGCTTATTTAGCCAAGCAACAGCTCTCTGATTGCAGCACTGGAGCAGGTCACACATGTCTGGGGAATCATAAAACCCAGGGATTTAATAGGGCTGTGGTGTTCACTCACACAGAGGAACTTGCTTACAAAAGAATGTGATGTCGTGTTAACTTTTTCCATTCTTGTTTTAGTAGAAGGTTAATTTATCAGTTTCATTCTCAGCATGATTTTCTTTCAAGAATTTGAAAGATCACAACAAAAATATTGCCAGATTACATTATTGCTTTGTTACTAGTAGAGAACCATTTTTAGTACTCATTCTTCTGGCCAGCTGTTTGTAATAATCTAAATTCTCCAGTTCCCTTTCTTCCCACATAAATTTTGGGAAATTAAGATGGTAGCATAAAATTATTTACCCAGTTCAGAAACACAAAGGAAGTGGAAGTCTTTAGGTTTTGCTTCCCAATAAAATATTTGATTGGGCATCATTTCCCCACCTAATGAGCCTGCTGTTAGCTCAGACAACTGTTACTTTTCTCTTCCTGCTAAGATCTAGGATAAGAAAAGAAAAAAAATGCATAATTATCCAAGCATAATCTGTGTGGAAATATCCAGTGTCTGCAAAATGTTTTTAATTAGATTTGATGCTGAGATGGCCCAGTGTCATGAGTGGAGGAGATTGTGCTGCCAAAAGTGGGAGTCACTTTGGGATCAGGCATTATTCTCTGGAAGCTGCTGTGGTGATGCAAGTGGGCATTACTGAAGAAATGTGAAGGTTATAAAGTTCTTCAGCTTTTTATCACACTCTGTTTTTATTATCTACAGTTAGAGGGGAAGACAGAGTCATTTGATTAACACAAAGTGGAGTGTGCTTTCAGAATAAAAAAATGTTTGCTAGTGCTATGTAGTATTTGAGCTTTATAGAATAGTTCAGTGAAACAGAAATTAGCATTGTTTTCATGTTTACAACACAAGACAAAATGGACAAGCCTTCCCATACTGCTGAAAAAAGGAGGCCATGTGTCATCACTGATGGAAGGAAAAGACCAGTTTTTACCAAGAAAAAAATAAAATAAAAAAAAAAAGAAGATAGGAGTAATAATTTCCAGAGAAGAGTAAATCTTCTTTAAGTGAAGTTGTTCATGTACACGGAGCAGCTGTAGCTGCACTTCCTGCAAACAGCTTAATGATGCCCTTAAAGGATGATGCACTTCACCTGTTTATGTGTCTTGCCCTGCAAGATTGGCTGTTCCTTGAACAATGTATAATTCATGGCATCCTTTCGTTACCCAGGTTATCTTAGACTTGATCCAGTATGAAAACATCGTGGTCAGGAGAGCGTTGAATTTTGACAAACCTTTCCTGGAGAAACTGGGGGTCACCTCAGTCCCCTCGTGCTACCTGATACAGCCCAATGGCAGCCATGGATTAATTAACAAGTAAGTAATTATCTCTCAGAGGGTTATGGGGAGGTTCACTTGACTTAGGAAAATGTCAGAATTTGATGTCCTGACACCTCATCAATACATGGGGCTGAGTGAAGTTGTGTGTTCCTATATTATCAATAAAAGGCCTCATACTGCTTTTACCTACCACTGTTGCCTATTTACAGCTTCAATTTATTACTGTGATACTTCTGAAAGGAATATAAATTTGGAATAAAGGTAGAAAAAATAAATGAAGCATCAAAGTTCTTAAACCCATTTCTTGTGTAACAAGAATTGACATTTGGATAATCATTATTTGTTCTTACTTTGAACAGAATTTCACACCCCTAATCCAAGTGATTTGTTATTCATAAATTGAAGATTATTTCTTTTCACTTTATATGAAAACAGGCCATGCTGCACTAGGACTGTAAAGCATAAACCAAAGTGAATATCTTATTTTATAAATACAGTTATTTGCACTTAGTCTGAGATTAAAAATTATTTCTCTTTGTCCATTTGCAGTTTGAAGCCTCTACGGTCTTTCTTTTCTTCATATTTAAAGTCACTGCCAGGTGTAAGGAAAAAACTCCTTTTGCCACTGCAGCTGCCTGCTCCAGAAAATAAAGAGGAGAGCACAGAAATCAAGGTGTGGAAAGAGTTTGATAAGTAAGTCATGCCCGTGATTTTAATAAATTTGGTTATTAAAAATTACCTGCAGCTTTTTCCTGCCACGGGGGAAGCTGTGCTGTGATTTACTATAAAATCCTAGTGCCATATTTTACTTGATTTCCCTCCATTCAGCTCAGTTGTGAGCAGCTTTTCAAACAATCCACAGGTAAAATTACTGAGCTATTTTGGTTTTAGCAGCAAATGTCTGCACTGCTCTGGAAGGAATGTTTTTACCAGAAGTGTTGTGAAATATTCAATTGCCTTGAAAATACCAAGGACTTACCACCCACTACCTGAAAGAAGTGATCAGTGTCCCTGAAAAAATAACTGGTAAAATGCCAAGCTGTAACATTTCTGTAGGAAATTCTCTGTGCAATAGTGAAACAGTGCCCACTGAAAAGGGCTTGTCAAATGCAAGTATAATAGAAAATACTAAAGTCACTGTAAAAGATGTTTATCACCCCAAATCCTCTGAGGTTTATCTTCACCCTCTTTCCCTCTTTGAGAGAAGGATGCAAAGCTTTTGCAGAGAGATAATCCCTCAGCATCTTTAGATGGAAAAGATGTGGGACTGAGTGCTTTAATATAATACCTATTTTCCTTTCATAGACACTATTAGTGTCATCTTCTTTCAGTGACTATTATAAAATACTTTATATGGAACATTCTGTTAGCAAAACAACTTAGTTAAATTGAGCTGCTTTCCAGCAAGGCAAAATCTTGTTGACATGAATCTGCACTCCAAGTGTCTTCTAAATAAGATCCTTTTGGAGAACCTCCTGCATTCACGTGGATGTCTCGTTATTTAAGAAACTTGAAGCAGAGTTTTGCTGTTTTGTATAATTTAAGTGAGTACTTTATTAATGAAGGAGATAAATTCAGAATAAGTTTGTGGCTTAAATTAAATTGTAGATGTAGTATATATGATTATAGATGATTGTGTCTTTTAATATGTTCTTTGCTGCATGTTATGTAGGAGGTGGGAGCAACCAGTTTTGTCAATGATTGTTTTTTAATTGTGTTCTTCAGCAACAATAGTGCTGCTGAACTCTTACAAGGAGTGTTAACTCTGTGAAATTGTGTTTGTTCAGTTCCATTGCTCTGTCTCAGACTGTCTGAAAAGCATTGAAAGCTGGGGGTGTGTCCCTGATGCACTTGTACTTTGTAAAGCGGGTTTAGTTATGAAGATATTTGGTTGTGAGAAGGAACTTTGAAAATGTTTTGTTTGGTTTTATATGGTTTACTTGTACCTGTCAGAACTCTTGTCTTAAGAGCTGCTGTGTTTTAACTCAGAGGTAAAGGAGCTGCAGGAAGACTGCTGCATTTGGGAGAGGATTTCTAATTCAGTCCTTTCCAACACTGACATTTTCAGTCTTTGCATGCCTGCCCTGTGCAGAATCCCCTGTTGTTCAGAGCATGTCCTGATTCTGTTTGTGGTCAGCCCGGCAGAGAAGCTGTAATTTCCTTACCCCAGGGCTGTAATTTCATTACAAAGTAAAGCTGACTGGGAGGCAAAAAGTTCAGTCAAATATAAAAAGAACTTTCTCATGTGTGGTTGTGCCTCAGTTGTCCAAACTCTGCCTGTGACACTCAGACTGGGCAGGACTCTGCAGTCACTGTGGGGTGGCCAGTGCTGGGGGGGGCTTTAATGACACCTCTCATCAATTTTACCTCTGTGAGTGGGGAGGAAAGGAGTGGCAGGAGCTGCCAGAGCATCCCAGGATTGATGTGTGTTCCAGGTCCAGGCTCTACATGGCTGACCTTGAGTCGGGATTGCATTTCCTGCTCCGCGTGGAGCTGGCCACGCACAAGGCGCTCGAGGGAGCTGAGCTCAAAACCTTCAAGGACTTTGTCACCATCTCTGCCAAGGTAGGCACTTCTGGGCTTTGATTATTTGTGGAGATAAAGTGACTCCAGCAGAAAATTGATCGTGGGACATAAGTCTCTCAAAATGTCTTGCACGGTGTTTAAGCCTATGCATCCTCAGTAGCTTGGAAAGGAGTTTGGTGGGTTTATTTAAAGGCTGTTTTTGAGGTATTGTTTGCTGTTCTGACACACTTACAGGGTTAAAATGCAATTTAATTTCGTCTTAGGGGGCTCAAAATTAAATAAAGCTTAAGTAGTCTGCAACATATTGAACAAACACTGTAAATATAGTCCATTTATCAGATTTTCAGGATAAGTAGCTATTGTAACTCAGTGGGATTAAACCAACCTTTGTTTTTCATTCTTGACTTCTGGATTCATTAATGCATACTTAGCAAATGCTGTTCTATTTAGAGATGTTAGTAGCTTCTATCTGAATTTTGAATATAATTGAGGTACTGATTTTAATTAAATGGGTATTTAAAAATAACTGAGCTATTGAATATAATTGATTTAATTGATATATTTTAAAATTAAAAATGCTTATGTGTTACATTTGCATGAAAAGAAAATATATATTATATAATGTGATATGACTTGAAGAAATTTAAAATAATTTTGCTTTATAATGCCAGCTTCCTGAAATGACCAATATATCTATATTTTTACTCATTGTATGGCTAACACTATGTTTTATTTTTAAAAAGTGAATCAATAACTCTGAAGGGAATAGTAAGGCCTGTATGAACCATTTCCAAATATCTGGGTTTATCTGAAAATCAGACAGACAGTTCCTTACCCAGCCAGCTGCCCCCTGCAGCCATCAGAGGTCAGAAATCTCCAGCTGGCCTCATTTCTTGAAGAAAGTGTGGTGGTAATCTTTCCATCATATTATCCCTCAAACATCCTCTGCTCTTCCCTGTGGCTCCTGATGCCATTTGATTCCCTGGCATTGGTGATAAATGGGGAATGTTCTCTTTTGGCTGCCTGCTCATCTCCACCTGCCCTGTCCCACCAGGGCTTGCTGTCCTTTATTTGCCTTTTTTTTTTTTTTTTTGTCACGTAACACTTTCCTTGCTGCTCTCATTCATGTTTTCAGGTGTTTCTGTTAGGAAATTTTTTATATTCTGCTCCTGTTTATAATGATGGTCAATCCAAAGGCACAGAGGTCTCTGATTCCCTGCTTGGGGAATTTTCGTGACTGAAATCCTGCTCCCTCTGGAAGGGTCCTAAAGAATGGCAGATACTTGCCTTAATTCTGTAATTATTCCAACCCTCATTAAAGCAAAATATCATTTCTGCTGTAAAATAATGGCCTGAGCACTGATTTACAGTTCCTCACACTCATCTGCCAGGTTGTGGCTCCTGTAAGCTCCGAGGTAAGGAAGTCCCTGATTCCAGATCACTTTGGAAATCACTGTTACACATAAAAGGAAAATGTTCCTCTGGATAACAACTCCTAAACTTTCAGAAATCTGACTAAGAAGAACTATTTTTTGTGATTGATCTTCCAAAAAATGAGAAGGATTTCAGCCTCTCTGTTTCACTGAGGTGTTTTACTCTGTTTGAGCAACATTCTGAACTGAATTACCTTAATGTGAAATCCTAGATAATGTCAAGTTCTTCTGTAGCATTCCTGCCTTCTTCATTTTTAACACTTTGCACAAAAAGACTTGTTGGATTTTGTAAGCAAAAGCTGGTGTGAGATGGCTTTTTGCTGAAAGCAGAACAAGTAATCAATTTGCTCATCAGAAAACAAAAAGAAGCATTTTACAGACAGCAAAAACATTTGGATAAAGCCAAAAGCGTCTCGCTGCTAATGAGATTTGGGCTTGAAAATGTTTTCTTCCTTGGTTTGTTTTTATTTTTCTCAGCTTTTTCCTGGCCGTCAGCCTGTGGTGAAGTTGTTAGAGACCTTGCAGGAGTGGCTGGTGAGCCTTCCATTAGACAAAATCCCTTATGATGCTATCCTGGATCTGGTCAACAACAAAATGCGGGTAAGCTGTTCCCAGTTCCAGCATAAAACAGGGCATTAGGAAAGGATAAGATTCTATATCAATCTAAGACATCACTTACTGCTGCTCTCCCAGTCATAATGGAGTTATAAGAAGGTTAAAATGAAAATAAAGTGAAATCATTAGCAGGAAAAAAAACAACCCACATCCACACACGAAGAAATTGAAATGAGGGAATTGAAACACACAATCCTGGCAGGGTTTTATAGTGAACAAGCAATACTTTTTCCCTAATGTCATCCCCAGGGATGCAAGATTCCCAGAGGATATTTCTGACTTTGCTGTGCCTGTTATCAGCAGGATTCTCTTGAAGGTCAGAGTTTAAGTGATGGGAAATTTACTCACTGAAATGTGCATTATTCCTGAAGAGTTTCCCCAAATTCTCTCTAATTTCCCTGCTGGAATCCCATCCCACTTTGGCAAAGCCCTGTGATAGGGTTGTCCTTGCACAGAACTGAACAATTTCTTCCCTATTTCTGTCTGAAATTTGGAAACCTCCTGTGTGTTTTAGGAAGAGAAGAGAGAAGCCTCAGAAAATAAAATCTTGCACTGGATTTCAGGTGCAATGAATAAGGAGTGGGTTTGTTCTAAATAATTCTGAATTTTACAGCCAGTTAAGGCTTTGCACTGTAAATCATGTACACCTTGTGGAGTAATAGGGAATTTTGAATGTGCCCAGGGAAGCTGGAGCTCTGTCAGTGTACAGGAATATTTTTGTGTGTTGTGTTCTTAAAAACAAAAATCTTCACAGGTTAAACTACTTTGTGTGTTCTGTCAGACTGATTTTAGTAGGTTTGATGTCAATGACTGAACAATTTGTATCTTGTCCAAAAGGGATGAGTTTTATGATGATGCTTCAGAGTATCTGAGACATGAGGATTTTTAAGTTCATTTGCCTGAAGCATGAATTCATTAACAAGTGCAGAAAGTCATTTATTGTTCTTTACCCTGGATCACCTCAATTCCATTTGGGATCAGCTGTGCTGCCACACTCGGGTACATTTAGGCCCCAGAGCAGCACATACCTTAAATACATCTCTTTTTTTTTTGCAGATTTCTGGGATATTTCTCCCCAGGAAAGTCCAGTGGGTTGGCTGCCAGGGCAGCAGACCAGAGCTGAGGGGCTACAGCTGCTCCCTCTGGAAGCTGTTCCATACCCTCACTGTTCAGGCTGCACTGAGACCAAAAGCTTTGATAAACACAGGTGAGCAGCAAATATTTTTTGGTGTGTAAATCCCCAAGGAATCCATTGGTGGAGGAGAATGGCTGCAGGGCTGCACCAGCAGGGGTCAGAGCTTGGCTGCAGCAGGAAGGTTTGGAAATGTGCTAAATAAAATGTGTGGCCCTAAAGCTGAAAGTAATAAAGCAGAAAAAGGAAAAAAAAAAAGAGAATTTCAAACAAAGAAATTTTGAGCTCCCTGAAAAGAGATTAAAATTATTCAGGTTACCTGAGATGGCACTGGGAATGAAATTTGAGGAAAATGAGGTTTAACCACACAGTTCAGTAGCTATAAAAGATGTACAGCCATTAGCTGATCCTTCTGTAATGTTATTTCTTAAATATTGAATGTTAGGACTCTCTGGGGTGGGGTTTTTTTTCAGCTGAATGTACCTGTCATAAATCACTGCAGTGATTTACTACTTTGCCAGCACTTTGTAAAATTGCTCATTTTTAGATTTGCAGCATCTTATGAAGCTGAGTGTTAATATTCTAGTGATGATTCCTGTTTAAGAAACATGCTGATTATAAAATCTGTTTTCCTCACCCAATGAAAATAGAATCACTAATGCTAAAATTTTATTCTTGCCAGAACAGTGCTTTGTTTGGTTACAGTTCTCTTTGGTTTTCATTTAAAGCCTTCTAAATGTCTTTTCCAAGGAACATGAGAGTTCTACACAGACATCACAGAACTCAGAAATTTTCAATTTACCAGTTGTTGATTGTATGTTAAAAAGGATTTTATTATTTCACATTATAGATCCATACATTTGTCCAGCACTATTTGCAGTCAGAGTGAAAACCCTTCAAATCTGAATAATTCTCCTGCAGAACAGGCATTTTTTGATAGCAAATCATTCTGTTGTTGATTTTTGTTTCTCTCTTTGTTTTGTTTGTTGTTCATGGAGCAATAGATTGAATTTCTTCAATTTAGTGCATTCACTGCCCAGTGACTTTGAGGGGTTTGTGCTGGATGATTTTGAGCTGTTCAGCAGGATCCTGCATAACTTAAATTTCCCCTTTTAGTCTCGAAGTGTGTTGATTAAATCTAAAAAAATCTTAATATTTAACTACACAAACTTGCACCTCAAATTGTGTGTTTCAGGCATGAGCCTGAAGTTAAAAATACATTGTGGAACCTGAGAACTCTTTGGCACAGTTAACCCTGGCTGTAAATCGGGCCAGATATGTGATGATCACTTCTTATGGTGAAAGAATTGGGTCAGTCTGAGACTGTGGGATTATGTCTTGGGAGGTTTTCCTCTCCTTATTGCTTGTTTAAATCCCATCTACTAAAAAGCATGATGTACTCCCTAATCCTTCCCACCACAGGTAGGGTTTTATGGTTCTTGTCCACTTTAAAGATTAGGGTTACCCTGAATTGCAGTAGTTTGGGAGGAAAGAGAAAAGGAGGATTACACAATGATACATGGCAGATGTTAATAGAAGATTCATCTCGGGGCTGATAAAAGAAAAACAAACAAAATGAGCCATTTTGCAATTGTTTTCTTTCTGAAGCAGATGTATTTTTCTTGTTCGTGCCCTCTGCTCGAGGACCTGGCACTCTGGGTGAACTCTCTGTGGCTTTCTTGAGGAAATTATTTGATTGGGTTATATTTGGTACATTTTAATGCTGAATGGGGAAATTTGAAGCTGCAGTGGGAGTAGCAGGAGGGATCCAAAGGAACTCAGGACAAAACTGCTCACACCAAGGATGTGTAAAATCGTTGTAGAAATCATTTCCTGAGCACACTAATTACAAGAAATGGGATTTTAGGTAACAGGATGTGTTGGGGTGAATAAGAGAAGCTTGTGGATTTTATAATAAATATGTGTCATTTTAAAATCTGTTGCTGAATTTGACAGATTTCCCCACAAAATGAATTTTCCAGGGTGTACCATTGCACCGGAGAACAAATGAAATTAAATTTGTGTATGAATCTCCTGTTTCTCCACAAAGAGATAATTTACTGCTCATGTTTGTTGTTGTGTTTTTTTCTCAATACATATTTCAGTATAAATGGTAAAACTGTTCTGCCTGAAATTCGTTTCAACTTCCAAAATAATTGTCCAGCCTTTCTTTTAATGCAGTAATTTAATCAGCTTTAGTCTCATAGCTTTTATTTATACATGTCAGTTCAATCACAGATATTGAATGGCTGAGGAGAAATCATCTGTTTTTTAGGATTTCTTCTGGGCTTTAAAGACTTCTTTTTGCTGCTGTGTTTAAGAATATCCTGTTATTGTTTTAAATAAAGGTGTTGATGACAGTCTTAATATATTTCCCATATCTATAGCAGATGAGTGCCCTGATAGTGTGAGCAGGTTTTGTTGATTTTTTTTCCCCAAGAAAACAAAGCAATAGTAAATTACTCGTGGTGTTGAGCAGCAGGAGTCTGTAATTTGATAAATCTGCACCATAAAATGTGTTTAATTTGACAACTGTGTGCTCGTGGTAGCACACAGGACATTTTTAAATACATTTTGACATAATTTACTGGGTCAATTAAGCATGAATCAGAAATTCTGTGAGACAGAGATGAAACCATTAAGATTTCAACAAATTATATCAGGTTTTCAAGGCACTTAGAGGTGTAAGGAGCTACCTGCTGACACAAGGAAGGCCACAAAGTTCTCAGCCTGTGCAGGCCTTATCTTCCTGCTGAATTAATTATTCTTTTGCATTATCTTTAGTGTGAATATAACATAAAGAATCTCATGTTTGTGTTTATTTTAGGAGGAATTCCTGATTTATTCTCCAAAGTGTTGCTCAGCAGCTGCTCTGTGCATTCAGAGCCTGCCAAAAAAGGCATGGAATTAATAACATTAATGAGATTGTGGTGCTAATTCCTCAGAATTGGGGAGTAACAAACAGCCCTCACAGGCACCTTGTGCAGGGCTCACCAGAGGGGGTTTGACTCTTGGTTTTTCAGTAGCAAAGTCACCATAACTTCAGTGCCTGGGCATGAGTATAGAGGTGAATGCAGAATATAAACATTCATTTGGTTATTGGGCAAAGAGCTTGGAGAAAGCCTCTAATTCCACGGGAGCTGTGACATACAGAAAGTGTGAGGTTTGCATATTTTAACCATTTCACAATGTTCTCTGATAAAAATAATGTCTGGTTTTCATTAACTAAGTTTGGTTTTCCCCTCAAATTTTAAGATACTCTGAAAGGAGAAATTCCACTGCAGAGACCACTTGACTTTTATCTGATTGTGGTGTTCAGGGTAACTCTGAGCACAGTTGTGCAGAATGTGTTGTATTTGTTGGTATAAACAGCCACTTTAAACTCCAAAAGTGATTCATTTCACATCAGGTGTCAATTCTATGGAGCAACTTTTCCTTTCCTTCTCCCCCACTTCACTTTCCTGTGTCAGAGCTGTGCCTGTCCCTTGTCTTGTAGGTCTTGAGGACAACCCCCAAATTGTGCTGCAGGTCATGAGGAGATACATCCAGCACTTCTTTGGCTGCAAGGCTTGTGCTCAGCACTTTGAGGAGATGGCCAAAGAATCCATGGATTCCGTGAAAAGCTTGGACCAGGCTGTTCTGTGGCTCTGGGAGAAGCACAACGTGGTGAACAACAGGCTGGCAGGTAGGGGGGAGAAACTCCTGAGCCAGAGCTGGTAGAGAATGAAAACCATCATTCTCAGAGCTGGCTCCTTCTGAGATTTCACCTGTTGCTTGGTGAGGCTCTTTCTGGAGCACAAATCAAAGGAGCAGTTCAGCTGCTTAGCAGTGGATAAAAAATAATTCCATTTCTTTGTGTACCAGTTTAGGGTTAAAACCTGCCTTTGTTTTGTTTTGGGAAATGATGGCAATTGAACAGGAGGCTTCCTGAGGATAAAAGAACCTCAACTCTTGGCAGATCAGCAGCTAAATAAAATGAAATTACTGCATAAAGGAAATGGGTGCCCCCTCCAGCTCCCTGTGTTTTCAGTTAGACTGAAAGTGCTGTTAAAATACTGGTTGTGTTTAATCCATTCTGTTGTGGAGGTATCAAGTAACTAAAGCACTAAAGAAAATTGGTTTCTCTTTGCACTAAATCCCTGTCTGGTGTTATGGATCTGGGTAATGCAGCATTAGTTACAATTTAAATATGCTACATTGTGTTCATATTATGCTCCTGCTGCATTCCCAAGATTTATGAAGAATTAAATACTGTTGTGACTACAGTTTGCCTCCTTTCTTTGAGAAAAGAAGTAAATAATAAGAGATTAAATAAAAACATCCCCTAATTTTGGTTCCTATAACAGGCAACTCCTGTGGACTTGGAGTTGCTAAGTGGTGGAGCAATGCACTTATTTAGAACATTAAGGTATTGGAAAACTCACATGGATATTGATTTAGGTGATGCAGCAGCCAGCTAAAATACCCTTTTAGTAAGAAGTATAAACACACTGGAATAAATAATAATGTTAAATTATGCGTTTTCAGTTTGCTAAAATTTCTCTGTGGGACAGTGATATATTTTCACCCTTAAAAGCTGCATCTGTATTTGTGGTGCTGCGTGAGGAATGATGTTTGGTCAATGAAAACATCTTGGGCTGGGGGTCAGGAGGTGGCTGGATATGGCTCTGCCCTGTTGAATTATTCCCTGTTCCTTTGGAATGCACAGGATTTACAGCATTTCCCTCTTTGGCAGGAAAACACGAAGTACAGGGAGCTTTCTGTTTGTAACCTTGCTGTAACACATTTTGTTTCTGCATTTTCTATTGAAACAAATTGATTGCTGAGTGATCTTTAGGATAAAAAAGCAAATTTGCTCTCTTGCTCATAAATGACAAGGAGACAAATATTTTTTAATGTCTTTTGACTCCTATTTTACCCAAAATTGTGGGGTAGTTTCCTGCTTTTAAAAAGAATAAAAATAATAAAATGAGAATAAAATGCAAAATTATTATTTCTAAAATATTTTAAGTGCTAGTGTACTAATCAGGTAAATAAATTAGGGGTTTTAGAAGGTGGAGATTGTTTTTCTAAAAATTATCTCCATTCACATTTTAAAATATTGGTTTGAGACCAGCAGCAGCATTCAGCTCACAAACATGGCCAGAGCTGTGAGCATCTGAAATGTTAAAATTAAATCTAATTCAAGACAGTGTTACATATTTAAAGGCTTGGGTTTTAGCTGAAAAATACATCTTAAACATGAACATGGCTTTCAAAATACTGCACACAGTTTGTTCTGGTAATAATGCAGAGCTGTGGCAAAGCAAGCCTGGGATGGAATGGTTCACAACACAGAAACATGAAAATATCTCAGTGTCTGGCCTTGGAGCTGCTCTTGCAAACCAGGCAGAAAACAGGGATTAAGGAGTGAAAAGAGCAGTTTGTTTTGCACCATAATTCAGGTTAACCCTGCAGAGCCCGGGCAGTTGTGTGTTCCTGCCTTCTGAAAGCAGCAATTGCAAGATTTGGGGTCGAGATTGAAATGCTGCAGCTTTTACTGGGAGAAAAGGGAAATAATTGGGATTTAGTGTTTGTGTTTTGAAACATTTCGGGTCAGAATTGATGAGAAAACTTCCAAATTTGTGATTGTCTTTGTTTAATTCAATTATTGTGCTGTGGCTTTTTATGCCAACCTCACTGAAAGTGGAAAAGACTCTCTGGGCAGTGGCTGATGCTGCAGCTTTCCCAGTTCATTCCTCCTGACTTGTTTCTATTTACATTTTTCTCCTCCCAATCAGGTGATTTGACTGAAGATCCAAAATTCCCCAAAGTTCAGTGGCCAACTCCAGACATTTGTCCTGCATGTCATGAAGAAATCAAAGGTCTGCACAGCTGGAATGAAGAGCAAGTCCTACAGTTCCTCAAGTCCCACTACGGCAGTGACAATGTTCTCTATAAATACACCGAGAGCCAGACTGACCCCAGCAACAACGAGCAGGGAGACACGAGGGAGGTGAAAGACAAAAACCTGCTGAAGAACTCGAGGGGAAATGGAGAAAATAAGCTCCAGGATAAGGAAAACCCAGTAGATCCAGGCTCCAAGGTGTTAGAGAAACCGGTGGGAAATCCTGGAGCTGTCCAAGGTAGCGGCAAAAGCGCGGCTGCATCCCTGAACCTCAAAGGGACCAGGCAGGCTGTGTCCTTCCTAGGGATTGGATTTTCCAACCTAGACATGAGTCTGTGTGTCATCCTCTATGTGGCATCATCCTTGTTTTTAATGATCATGTACTTTTTTTTCCGGATGAGATCCAAGCGCTGGAAAGTGAAGTATTACCGTTCCTCGGTGTAGGAGTCCTCGCTGGACGTGGCTGTTGGGTCCCAGACACAGCTTTAATATTTATGATCAGGGATTTTTTATGCAGTATTCCTTGTTTCAGACCCCATTCTTCCCCAGGCATTTCCCAGGTGTTCAGCTGAACAGGTGGAGCTGGCCTTGAGATCCCCAGGCTTTGCCCAAGGCCACGTCAATGTCCTCACACGGGAGCGTTGCGTTTGGCAGTTAAGATTTTTTCCATGACTTCCCACCAACATTTACTCATTTCCAGAGTAAACATTGCATTATGCAATCCACTGTGCCTGCTGGAGAAGGAAATTGGATATTGTTTTGTGTATTTTCAAGTCAGGTGTTTTGTTGGTTGTTTTTTTTTTAATTCATCCAGAGCTGATTTCACCTCCCCGAGTGCTGAATGGTTCCTCTGAATGGTACCTTGGCTGCTTCAGTGGGAGAAGCAGGAATTCTGATGGTTTTTTTCAGGAAACAAGAGTTCTCTTCTGATTAAATCAATTCTAAACCTCTGTGACTTTCTGAAATATTATTTACATACTTAAAGTAGGAGGCATTCCACGTTCAAATCATTCATCCATTCTCTGGTGGATTCCAGCCAAGGATGTGTGTATGTCATCACTAGGATGAGAGTTTTGGAGCACAATTAGCAGCTTGATTCTGATTGCTAAGTAATTATGGTGTTACCCAGGTGGAAACCAATTCTGATGAACTCTAGGAAGGGAAAACAATGTTTTTAGTGAAGGACAGCAAGATTTGTGTTACCATGGCAGAACAGATTGGAAAATCCACAAATACTGAGTTTCTTCTGTTGAATTTCTGATCACAACAGAGCAATTAACACTTCCCTTGGTATTTCCAGCTCCCTAATTGGTGTGGCCCAGAGCTGCCCTGTTCTGGGATGTGGGAGTTCCCTCTGCAGGTCAGTGTGGGGTCCTTGGAGCAGCAGTGAGAAGAAATCATGAAAACATTACAAAATCATCCTTGGGAGTAGGAGTTACTGTGATCCTGGCTGGGGGGGATAATTCACGTCCTGGATAGTGAAGTTTATAATCCTATCCTATGTAATTGAGCATGTTCTAGTTATCCATTACCTAATCTTTAGTTAATCCTAATAGGTTTTGGCCTCAATGTTTTCTCGTGGCAGTGAGTTCTCCAGATTAATTATGTTATATAAAAAGGCTTTTCCTTTCAATTCTACATTTGCAACTTCTAATTTAATTGAATGTTTGCTGGCTCCTCCGTTACACGAGAAGGAATGAGGAGTCCCTGGCCAACTCCCTGGATTTATACCATTGGTGTGTCCTCCTCTGATTTCCCTCAGAAGCCCCAGCATAGAAAGTTTGAAGCCTGGCAACAAAAAAGCATAAAAACTCCACAGGGTTATTTTTTCAAAATCAAATATCGCCTGTTCACAAAATGGAGTGTTTCTGACATGTCTCTGTAGCATCCAATAGGAATAACAAAATTGAGCTGCAAAGATTCACTGTCCCTCATAGCTTAAGTTCATCAAAATAACACCCACATAGAGGAACAACTTTCTGGCGTTGCCGTGAACATGTCAGAGGAAGAAATCTCAGTTCCCATGACCCTGTTAGTCCAACATTCCTGCAGAGGGGCTGGGTCTGTGCTTGTTGAGGACCTTCAGAATTCCAGAGTTCTGGCACAAGGAGCCATCCTGGGTCTTTTCTCTTCAGGAATTTATGACTCCCATCCTTAGAGCAGCTGGGCTTGGATATTCAAGCACCCTGAAAGGAGTGATCCAGGCTCATCAGGGCCCTTTGGTTTGGGCTGGAATCCAGTGAGAGATCCCAGGGCGAGGCTCATGCAGAGGAAAACCTGGAGATTCCACACTGAGATTTGAGAATCAGGTCACTTTGGAGTGGCCAAATCTGGGCAGGTGTTCTCAGCCCACCAGCTTTAAAAGAAAATCCAAACACCAGGAAAACCTAACCCAGCACAGAATGCTGGAGCTGGAAAATTGGGCCAGTTAATTCCTGCTGTCAGTACTGCACATTCTCAAGTTGAAATTCAATCATTATGGCTGTTGTTTAGAATTCTAATACATAGACCTGGTTTCATAAGTTGTGACTCATTCTGCTCATTTTTGTCTGCACATGAAAGCAAAAAACAACTTGGAGGTTTGTAGGGATGGTTTTGCCATTAAAAACCAGCAAAAATGAGTTTGGAATAAAGTTTTGGGAGTTTGCTACACAGACTTAACTTCCACGTTGCTGTGACCCTGCTGCAAACACAAAAAATTTAATCAATACTGAAACTTCTCTGGCTTTTTTTGTCTCTTCAGAGTACAAAGTATGAAATTAATGAAATTAGGATGTTGCTTGTCCATGTTGGTGCTCCAGCTCTTGCCAGTGAAGCAGCCAAGGCTTTCACTTCAATGTCTTCATCTGGGAAGGTTTTCTTGACTTCAAATTCACTTGAGTAAATCTTGTTTTACTTGAGTTTATTTTCTGTCTTTCTAATGACAAAGTATACGTTTTATGTCTCTGCAATGATACAGTCTGTGCTGGGGGATGGATGATGCTGCCAGGAAAGTGTTTCTGATTTAAAAATTGCTTCCAAGCCCCACCTCCTCGATCCTGTGGGGTTTATTTGTGTGGTGTGTTGTCCGGAGAGGTTCCTGCAATGTCACTTCCCTCTGGGAATCTTGCTGTGCTGGGGCCAGTCACTTGGCCCTTTGTAATTCAGGGAGTTTTCTTTGCTCTTGGGATTTTCAAATAGGAAATATTAAAATAAAAGCAGTAGAATGTGCCAGGAGAGACAAAAGTCTGCAAGTGCTAAAGAAACCTGATGAAGTTGTTTGTGAGAACTCCTAATTTTCTGTCCCAGCAGTGCATCCATCCTGCTGTTCCTGCACAGAACTGGATGGGAACGAAGGTCCCAGGTGTGGTGTTGCACATGAGGTGTTGAAAATAGTGATGACACCATTTCAGTAATTTAAATGTTCTATTTATTTGAAGTCAATAACTTGACATTTCCAAGTGTGTTCTGGTTGGGTTGGTTTTCTACTGTCTCATTCCTCTCTTGGAAGGAAAAGTGACTGTTTTGTACTAAATTGTAAATTAATGTGCTTGTTTAAAATAAACTGCAAACATTTGGGCAAAGTGGATGTGTTTGGGTTTTTTACCTGTGTTTGCAAATTGTTTTGAGCTGAACTCTATTGCCAGGACAGCTCATGAACAAGTCCATGATAACCCAGATCCATCATTTTGGGGAGGTGTATTTTTAAGCCCAGACTTCTCAGGAACTGCTAAGGAATCAGCATGAGGGAAGAGAAAATAAACCAGGAAGAAATAAATGTTTGAGTGGGTTGATTTTTATTAATGGTTGTTTTTTATTAATGGCAGAAGCCCAAGTGAGGAAGGCCATGGGCAGGTCTGGTGCCTGCTGCACTCTGAGCAGGAGGGCACAGGAGGGTGTGCAGGGAGAGATCAGAACGAGGGCTTTTGTGGGCTCCTGGATGTCACAGGGTGAGAGACCACGGGGCTGGCAGGTGCCACTGATGGGCCTGAGTGGGACACATCCCCTGCCCTCTGTCCTGAGTGGGACACATCCCCTGCCCTCCCTCCTGAGTGGGACACAGCCCCTGCCCTCCGTCCTGAGTGGGACACAGCCCCTGTCCTACCTCCTGAGTGGGACACAGCCCCTGCCCTCGCTCCTGAGTGGGACACAGCCCCTGCCCTCTGTCCTGAGTGGGACACAGCCCCTGCCCTCCCTCCTGAGTGGGACACAGCCCCTGCCCCCCCCCCGAGTGGGACACAACCTCTGTCCCCCCCCCTGGGTTGGACAAAGCCCCTGCCTCCCTCCTGAGTGGGACACAGCCCCTGCCCTCTGTCCTGAGTGGGACACAGCCCCTGCCCTCCCTCCTGCCGGCCACAGCTGCCCCACCCCTGCCCCGTGCCCGAGGGAACGGCACCACCCCACACGGGTTTGCTTGAAGTGCTTCCTTAGAGGCTCAGACTAAAAATCCACTTAAAAACCGAGCTTAAAAGGGACCGTGTGGGTCATCAGCTGCCCCCAGAAGATGTTCATGGCCCTGGGGAGGGCCAGGTGCCCGTGCTGGTGGCCCCCGGTGTCACTGCAGCACGGTACCCGTCACACTCGGGCAGGACCTGGACCCCAACTCCCGCCTGGCACTCCTGGGAACTTTATTTGGGGACCCCAATCCTGGTCCCCAGAGTGTGTCCCTGCATTTCCCAACCACCCAGGGCTGAGCTGTCCCGCAGACTGGAGCCTGTCCCCGGCCCGAAGAACCATCCCGGGACACAGCCCTGACCCGGCCCTCGGCCCCGCAGGACCCGGCGGAGGGGAGGGTGGTCTGGCACCCCGGGGTGGGCGGCTCAGGGTCGGGGCTCGCTGGGGGCTCCAGGGCCGCCCCCAGGAGCGGGCGAAAGTCCCGGTGCTGCCGTCGGCAGGAGCATATGTGAGTTCGGAGGCTCCCGCCCCTAAGCTGCTTTTATTAATTTGTAATCCCCTGCGAGCAGGAGGTAAAGGGATTCGGGGGATTAACGGGCTCACAGTAACAACCACAATTATCAGCTCCTGCTGCCTGGGGCAAGCGGTGCACACACGCACGGCCACAAACACGGCCCCCGCGCGCCTGTGGCCGCACCCACAGCTCCGCACACGCGGAAACGCGAGGTGCCATGAGCAGAACACGAGCACAGGCTCCGGGCACCGGCACACGCACCCCACACCTGTGCGCACAGCCAGGCACCCGCCCGGCCCCACCCGCGGCGCCGCACACACACACTCCGGCCCTCCGTGTCCGCCCCGTCTTCAATTAGGGCAATTAACCTCCTGCAGCCGCCGTTGGCCGCGGGTCAGACACCCGCTACCTCTCCGCGTTCGTTAATTAATTCGCGGCGGGGAAAGAACCTCCCCGCTGCCCACGGGCGGCGTCGGGGGAGCCCCGCACCGCGGGGACAAACGAAATCTGG
This sequence comes from Nicator chloris, assembly GCA_013400495.1. NCBI lineage: Eukaryota > Metazoa > Chordata > Aves > Passeriformes > Pycnonotidae > Nicator > Nicator chloris. The sequence goes on along the minus strand of WAAE01005376.1, from coordinate 82,800 downwards.
GCGCGGGAGCGGCCGGCGGGCGGCCGGGACCGGGAGGAGGCTCCCCCCGACGGCGGCTCCCCCGACCCCCTTCGTGCGGCCGCGGGGAGGTTCTCGGGGGCCCCGGGGCCGCTTTTTGCCCGAGGGCGGCTGCCGCAGCCCGAGCCCGCGCGTCGGGAGCGGCCACGCGTGGGGCGGCGGGGACAGCGCTCCCTCCGCCGCTTTTGTGATGCTAAAGAGCCCGGCGGTGAACCGCGGCCCAGCTGCGGCCCGGTGCCGCCCCCGGCCCGCCCCCCGCGCCC